>VXBW01000458.1:149359-231348 GCA_013400375.1 Thinocorus orbignyianus
AGAGGGGGAGAATCACCTCCCGTGACCTGCTGCTCACATCTTAAGCTAATTATTGATATTTTGCCTATTCTCTAAATTGCTAAATGAAAATGGGAATAAAGCTCACCTGGGTAGTTCTGTAACCCTGCAGAAGCGTGTGCTCTGTGTGTGCCTGCTCCCACCCTGCTCCTGCCTGCACCCACCACTGCCTCCAGCCAAGAGGAGCTGACGTGGCCAAGATGGTGGATTAGAGCCTGTTCTGCTTTCTCTGGGGTTGATGTTTCACCTGCTGTGCTCCCAGGGCAATGGCTGCCCTTATCTGCACTTTTCTCCCGGTTCCTATACGAGCCGAAGCCCAGCTCTCCCACCACCACTGTGGTGCGGTGCCACAAGGTCGTGCCACCACCGCTCCTGGGGATGGCACTTCTGAGAACACCAGATCTCACGGGGGTGCCTTGGGAGCAGCGTGACTGCTCCCATTTGTGCTGCAATAACTGTATTTTGCATTAAAACAAACACATCCACTGTTGGTGTTGTGTTTAGACCTTTAGGAGAGCTCAGAGGGAGGGCCAGGAAGGCGGTGACATTTAATTTTAATCCCTCCAATTTGCTATAGGAAGAAGCCAGTTCCCATCTTTGTTTTCATGTTTTACCCTCTAGTCCCAGAAAGCTGTTTGTATGGTTAGCAGGTTACTGAGTTGCTAAGCCTGTCTCCGAGGAATTTTTATACCAAGGTGTCTCTTTATTCAAACTTGGCACTACTAGTTTTAGGGGGCAGCTGAGGTCCCAGCGGCAGATGCAGCGAGACTGGCCACATGGTGAAGTCCTTGGGTCCGTGGGCAGTCGTGTAGGAACCCAACTGAAGCATCTGTTGCCACAGCCTTGCCACTTCTGAACTCGAGACAGCTAAAGGAAACCTACTTTGGGTGGGTTTGGCAGTTTAGGCTGAAATTGCATCTCCTGGAGGAGTGTATATCCACTCTATGTTGTTACAGACAACAGCTCCAGAAAGAATTGCAATGTTAAATTAGGCTGTCAAATTCTGGGGGTGGGGAAGCGCTTCTAAATCTCCCATTACTCCAAGCTGAAATTCAGCTCAGGAAAGTGGTGATATTGGATGGGGGAAGATTCTGTTCTGCATTATCTCTCCTCTCCTTCAAGGAAAATAAACACAAACAGAAGAGCACTGGGGATGGCCTGGATTACCATAATTAGATATAAGCAGCCTTCTAGCAAAGGATGTACTGTTCTACTGACATGGTGTCTTACAGAATTTTTTTTTTTCTGGTGTGTTTTTACTAAAGGAGATGTGCTGAAAAGCCGTTTGAAGATGCTCTTTCAGCAGGTGGTGGTGTGCATGTGAAGTCCACCTTTATATCCTGTAAAGGATCTTTCAAAGGAAAGCAAAACAGAGTAGATGAAAAATTCACACCTGGTGACTTGCAGTGAAGCTTTTCTAAGTCTGTCACGCTGATAATGCCTCCTTTTCTTGGAACAGGGATTGTCTTTTGGATATAATAAGTAGCAAAATGTTGCTGAGTCTTTCCAAATGTTCAGTAGTGCTTCTGTCACTGCGGAACTATCATTTCCAGTGTACGGCTTGCTTTGTATTTCCCTGTGGGCTGAGCTAACCTGCACCGTGGTGTAGGTGTTCTTCTGGCCTTGACTTCTAAGGTTATAAAAATAAAAAGGTTGAACCTGTGATCTCAGATGCCCTTCTGGTGTTGTGCTGGTAACGCTCACACAGTTTTTGGTCTTGGCAGGGCTGGTGTGGTTTAGGTTTGCCAAGCACCAGGTGTTTTATGAATGGTTCACTGGACACTTTCCTGCTCCTCAGCCTTCACCCTGGCTGTGGACAGGCCTTTTCCAACGTCAAGGATCCACCAACTCCTTGATCCAATGCCTGGCTAGGGCAAAAAGTTGTGTTGTAATTATTTACATTTTCTGGCAAGTTTTATTGCCAGCTGTAGATGACTTAATCGAGTTGCTAATGTATTAATTATAAGAAACATTTGCATCTCTTTCATGGGGAGGAACCTCTGGTCTTAACTACAGAGCTGTCATGGGTTGAAAGCTTTGAATGCCATGTGCTTGTCTGTGAAAGATGAGCCTTAAATCTCTTGGTTAAAAACAACTTTTAACAGTCACTTGGAAACAAAACCCTAGCGCCAGGTCAGGCTCTTCTGGTTCCATATGAACTGTAGCTCATCTAGAACCAGAAAGGAATTTGTGCACCACCACCTTATTATTAATGATTTTGGGTCTTAAATTTCCATGTTGCTACATGATCTGTTGGATCTTAAAGGAAGTTTGCAATTGTTAGTGAAGAAAAAACAACCACCCTTTCTGTACTGACTTAAACCAAAATTGTGTGTCCATCCCTGTCCCCTCATTTCCACATCCTTAAAAAATCGGTTGCTGTGGAGTCCCCTTTGTGCTGCCAGGGAGCCTCACCCTGGCTGTCCCCTGCTGTGACAAAGCAGAAGCTGCAGCTGGAATGGCAGAGGGGCACAGGGAGTTAACCCCTGCCCACCTCGGCAGAAGGTGTGGGCTCCTCCCGTGGCCTGGGTGAACAGGGACCAGCCAGGATCTGACCCCCATGGGTGATGGATGTGGAGAGATGGCGGATGAGGAGTCGTTCCACTGCCTTTCCAGGCAGGGAGAGACCTGAGAACTCCAATTGTCCTTCATTCTGTGTGCAGGGAAGGGGATGGATGCTGCCTTTGGAGATCCTCAATGGTGCTCTGTAATCAATCAGACAAGTCTTGACTCCTTTTGTCTCTCTGTGCTGATTTTTTTTTTTTTTTTTTTTTTTTCTCCCCCTTTTCCCACTAAACATCCCAAGCATTCTCGGCCTCTGGCTCAAAGATCAGAGAGCGGGAGCTCCAGCTCTCCCAATCCTGAATGAACTGCTCGTTTTACTTGCTTATGCGAGCATAATGTGGTGTCTTTGTAGTGGAGAGAAAAAAACCACCACCAACCACCCCACCACATTTGGAAAAAAAATACTTGTGATTCAGGACAGCCCAATGTGCTCTGCAGGGAGCCGCAGCAGAGCGGGGGAGGGATATATTTAGCTCGCTGTGTGCTCAGGATTGCTTTGCCTTTGGCATTTGGGAGTCCTGTGCTGGGGCAAGGAGTGGTGGCCAAAAAAGATTTCCTCTGCCTCCTCCCCTTCCCTTAGAGTGAGCCGGGCTGGAAACTAGCACAGCCTAATTCAGATGGTTATTCAGATAGGGTACCTGCTGAGTGCTTGATTCCACAGCTGTTACAGTAGCACCAGGGCCTTATTGAACCCTGTGCTGTGTAATTGTAATTAACACCCAACCTCTCCAAGCCAGGTTTGCAGTCAGAGGTGGAAAATATGTATATACACACCTTGGTAACTATTTTGCTCTCCTATTTAAGAAAAAAAAAAAAGTTGCTGGTGGCAAAATGAGGCTATGGAAGTATCTTTCTGGGTTTTTCTTTTTGGCTTGGGCAACCCTGTAACCTTGGGAGGGTTTGTTGTGCCCCTTGAAAGGCAGCCTAGAGTTGGCCAAATTAAATTGTATTGAAAGTTGTTTGAGAGTTGCTTCTGAACAGGATGAAGAGCCTGGTTCGTTTAGTATGTTCTGGTTTAAGTTCCTGCTTTGGGACCAATGGTTGTCAGAAATATGTACCGCACACGGGTAGGGATAGTAAAGTAGCAGGAATATTTTTCTTTCCTCCCTTCCCCCACTCCCATTTCCACATTTGCCTGCAGGAAGTAAGCTGGGAAGAGCTCTTGGATTGACGGACCCTTCTCAACGCTTATCACTCAGGAAATCTTTGCCTCTGGAGACAGGCAAGCACCAATCGCTCTTCTTTATGGCTCTCAGAATAAAATCAAGGGAACTCAAAAAAGCCATGAGTGAATTTATCTTCAGTGTCACCAGCCAAGTGTCATTCACTGTGCTCTCCTGCAAGCTCCATTTACTCTCTGGCCTTGGCTATACTAAACTATAGCATTTGCTCCTGTTTTTTTTCCCAAGGCAAGGGATAGATCCCAGTGAAGCCCTTTTCAGTCCTCTGTGGTCCATGTAATTATCCCCTCTTTATCAAATGTTATTGCCTCTTCACCAGGTGATCTATAGCCAGAGTCAGTCTTGTGTTTCCCTCCCTGCCTTGTTTAGCCTAGAGGTGAAATTTGATGTGGTCTGATGCTTTTTTACAGCTACTGTGGGAGTTGGGCGGGTGCATCAGCATTAACTGATGGAGCTGGGTTTTATATGCAATATATGTAAGGCATTTCATATTTGTTTATATATAACGATAGGGAACATCACACTTAGAGATCAAATATTCAAAGGACATGGTTAATAGCATCACAGTATCAAACTGAGCTGGTGCCTTCTGTTATTTGTCACTGTGCGTTTGTGCGTACAACAGTTGTTGTGTGGGTCACTTTAGGAAGACACATCCGTGTAAACAGTTCTCACCTGGTGGCCTCCACGGGCTTTGTGGATCTGTGCTTTGAAGTGAACCTAGGGCCAATGCTACCAGTGGACGGGTGAGACTGGTGGCCCTTGCTGAAGAGCTGTGGGGGCTGAGAAGCCTCTTGTACTGGTAGAGCTGGACCTGACAGATAGACCTGGTCTGGAGAAGACATCCTGCTTACTGTGGAGTGCCACAGCCTGGCTAGCCGCTGCTGTGCTGTGGATCAGTAGAGCAATATGGCTGCAGGTCCGTTGGGCTAACTGGTTCTGGCCCATGACCCTCCTGGGTGTTTGAAGGTTGCCATGGAATTGGAATGTTAGGGCTGTTGCAGACGCTTGGCTTGGCTCGGCTTTGCCAGACAGGTGTTGCAGACCCAGTGGTGGCCAAACTGAACAACTGGCTTGCCACTGCCCCGAAATTGGGGTCTTTTCTCCTCTGCAGCTCATCTGTGCTACCAAACGTGGTGCATTTCTACTCTTCCTGGTCCTGATTTACTCGCTAAGCCGGCAGAGACCTATTTTGCTGTTTCTCTGGGCTCATCTTCTGAAACAGGAACAAGTTTCAGTGGCTCATGGAGGCGCCCGGTAGCCTATTCAGTGCTGGCATAACCACCAGGTGAGTACTGGGAACATGAGCTGTAGAGTGAGGATGGGTGGGAAAAGGGGAGGGAGTGCCTCCCAGCTACCTTGACCTTTGGGTGGCAAAGGAGCCAAGATGTGGATGGACACCTGGGTGTCAGTTATCCACAGGACATGGGAAGTTGTGCCCAACAGCACAGAAGGGTTAAGTGTATGTTTGCCGAGGGGATCAATAAATGTGGTTTTTGATATTATCCAGCCCTGGGAACTGGTGCCGAGGACCTTCTCAGGGTGGTTTCACTGGTGCTTGAGTATCTGTTGAGTTTGTGAAGCCCAGCAGAATGTTGCTGTTTGGACTCAAAGTTGTTTAGATTCAAAAGGTTCACAACAGTTCTTAAAGATAGGAGGAGCTTGGCCTGTGGGAGGGTCTTGGGTCATTAATTCTCCTTTATCCCCCTGGCTGAATTCGAGTTCTGTCCATCAAAAAACAAATTTTAAAATCTGAGACAGAACAGTCCCTGTTACAGCCATTCTCTTGTCAGCTCTTGTTTCCAGAAATGTTTATTGGTTCATTTTTCCAACTTGTCTTGCCCCTTCTGGAAACACAGATGATCTTTGAGAGCTTATAAAACGTTTTGTTGCTGGTAGCAAAGATGACCCCCTATAAAATGAAGTCATATGTGAAATATTAAACGGTCAGACAGGAGGCCTCGGGTATGTGATAATTGCCTTGTAAACATAGATGCCCGATTGTAAAGGGTCTTATCGCGGGATTTCAGCTACTTGTTTCTTGGAAGAAAAATATCCTTTTTGGTAAGGGATGATTTCGTTTTCCTCCCCCTTAACTCAAGAGCAGGCTCTTAATTAAAACAGAATTATAGCCTGAAGTATTTCTTAGAAACCAGGGGGGAGTGTATTTGGCTGAACCTTAGCAGATCTCAATTTTTATAGGAGTTTCTCACTTCAGGGGAGTTACCAAGGGTCCAGCTACAGCTTTCTTGATGTTCAGGGTGTTTCTCTGCTGAATTTGGAGGGGGGTGGTCTGGTTGAACTGTGATTTTTTCTGATTATAGCTTATCCACCACTTAGAGTTTAATTGGAAGTAGGTCTTGTTTGGGAGTTAACTTAACTATTCCAAAAATAGCTTCTGAAAAGAGGACTTAAATCTCCAGGTCTGTAGATTGTAAGGCCTGACCTGACATATAATGTTGCTAATCCTTTATACTCTGTTGGCAGGTAGAAATGCTTCCTGATTGTCTCGGTGAGAGTTAGAAAGGATTACTTTATAGAATTAGCCTTCTCAGTTATCTTTGTTTTTTAAAATTTATTCTATCAGTGTAGATATAAGGACAAGCACGTATCCTTTTGCCTTGAGAACAAGTTGTTTATTAAAAAAGAATTATTTGCAACGGCCTCAAAAAGGATGTAGCACTTCTCATCTGCATTTCTTTCCCTAGTAGGGCAGGCGTGCACATACCTGTGCATGTAGATGCGTATGTCATCTGCTACTGGAGAATTCACCCTCTTTTCAGATGACACAGTTCATGTTGTGGGGGAAAAAAATTAAAAAAAGAGAATTATAGTGTCCAGGTAATGCTGTGGCTAAAGCACATTAGTTACAGCTATCAGTGTGCAGAAAGGCTGTGTCCCTGTGTCCTTGAAATAAAGCTTGTGAGCCTTGAGAAAGAAAAGACCTCCAGAGTGGGAGGAGGCCAGTAATTACTGTTCTGCCTTTAAACAACTCCTGCCAAAGCTGCCTGGCCTCGGTCTAGTCTGGGTGGTTACAATTTCTTCCAGCTATTGCTAATAAATCTGATATAAGAAAAGTGTTTTCCTCTTTTTTGCGTCCCTGTGGAAAATGGGATGCCAGTGGGACTCAAACAGAGCCTGATGTTGCCACTTTGCGCCGTGACAGCAGAGGTTTTGAGGCCTCCAGATCCCATTTGTCCACAGAGGTTGAGTCCCTGTCCCCTCAGGAGGCTCTGTGTCCTGCCAAACCTTGCCTGTGGAAACCGGCTCTCCCAAGAGCTGCTGGAGTGTCATCTCCTCAAGTAGTGTGGCAGTATTTCCTAGTAAATTCCCTTGGTTTTCTTAAAACAAACAAACAAACAAACAAAAAAAAAAAACAAAAAAACCAAACCAAACCAAAACAAAACAAAACAAAAAAAAAAAAAAAACCAAAAAACCCAAACCCTGACACTCTGAAAATTCTCTAATGGAGAAGTTTCATCACTTGGTCTAAGTGGACTTGGTTGCAAAGTAATGTGGTTGAGTGGGACTTTGGGAGCAGATCCCAGCAGATCATCACTGTGGATGTAGTCATGAGAAACTCTGTGGAGCATGGCAGGGCAAAACATGGTGGAGAATGCCGGTGGTGGGGTGTAGCAGGAGAGCATGGTGATGGGAGGGCCATGGTGAAGGATGCTGTGGTGCAGCAGGAGAGAATGGTGGTGGAGGCCCATGGTGGGCAAGAGGAGACTGGAAGGAAGGGACAGATGGCGACAGGGTGTAGTGAGGTAGTTGTGTGTGGGCCTGTGCCTTTGTTTGTCACGGGTAGGAGTGGGACAGTCAGGAGTGACCAACCCTGGAAGGGTGGCAGCTCAACTTGATTTTCCAGCCCTGCCGGGAGGGAGCGATGCCGTTACCCCCATCTTCCTTCAAACCAAGCTGGGGCCATGAAACCAGCAGCCATTGGTGACAGCTCACCCTCCGCTCCTTCCTGAAAAATCCACCATTTCTCACGCTTCAGCCGCAGAAATTCTCGCTCGTTGCTGTTTCTTTTTCACTTACTCCTTCTGCGTGCTGCGCCCTGTCGCTGTGAGGCCTTGCCACGGCCCTGGAGCCGGCGGCGGCCGCAAGATGGAGGCAGGGGGAGGGCTGTAAGATGGCGGCCGGGGGCCCGCAGGCCTGAAGCCTCTGTGGAGCCAGCTCCCGCGGCGCTCGGCTGCCGCCCTCTGCCTGTGCCGGCCTCCGCTGCCCCGACTGCACTGTACATTTCACAGACAACTCGAGAGATCAGTTTAAGAGTGAAAAAAACCCAACCTTATTTGCATGGTGTAAATTAGCCTTATGTGCCTATGGATATACCAGGCCCTAGTGATCCTGTCTCTGTACTGCACTGGTTTCTGTAGAATCGTATGTAATTGTACCTCTGCTTTTGCTTGCCNGTCTCTGTATAATTTCATTCTTGACTTGTGAAATCTGAGCAGAGCTTGTGATGTATCTTGTTACTTTCTGTGATTTTTATACCAAAGGAGAAATATTAAAGATCTGTTTTTTCCTCTGTGAAGTTTTCCTGACTCTTCTCTTCATAATGTTACACCTGCAGCATCCCTTAAATATTACAAAAATATCTGGCTGCGGAGATTTTCCTGACTTGGAAAGAGGTGCTGCTTGTTCAGAAAGTTTGTGGTTTTATTATTCCCCCACTGCATTTTGGTTTGGGACAGAGTGGGATTTGCAACACTGCTTTATGAGCGTGTATGTTATATGTTGTAATGAGTTTTCTGTTTTCTTTAATCGGGTTTTAAATGAAAAAAATCAATGTTGGGAGTGATGGACGAAGATGTTTGAGTATTTTGGCCACCTAAAATAATTTGACCTTTCTTTGTTTTGTTGAGGAGCCTGCAATTAAGTTGAATATTCTGTATATTAATCCCTTTGAATGTAAAGGGAGGGGAAAAAAAGGGATAAATACCTGTATTTAATATTCTGTTCCCCTTTTTTTGGATACTTGGGATGTGCAGTCTGCACACATTGGTGTAATCCTTTAAACAGGAACTCTCAGCCGCAGACCAGTGTGAGCTCCTTTCTGCTGCCCTGTTGCCGAATTAATTATATTTGCAAGAAGCATGATATTCACTATAATATATAACATTACGCATACAGTATTCGGTTCTGGCCCCTTTCAGAAATTGGGTACCGGATTTTTGAGCCTCAGGCTGTACTGGGGTGTTGTGGGGAGTCAAACCGGAGCAGCTGCTTATCTTTAATACAGTGGGATGGTCTCTGGATGCTCCAGCCCCCAATATACCGTATTCTTGCGTGCTCTGAGTGAGCCAGATCTTCCCTGGAGCACCTGTGCCAGTGATATTAATCCTTCTCTTCATGTTACACCACTCCTTTTGGTTTGGCTGACGGGCAGGAGATACCGAGAAGCAGTCGTTGCCTGTGTGCTCGATGCCTGTCCTTGGACATGGCTCCGGTTTGCTCGCTGCGTATATCCAAGCTGTGACGGTACAGTTAAAATATAATCTCTTCTTTCTCTACCATCAGTCGCTCAGCATCGGAAGAAGCCTCTGGCTCTGACTCTGCAAGCCAGTCTGAAAGTGAGCAGGGCAGCGAGCAGGGCAGCGAGTCAAACAGCAGCTCCGAGTCCTCTGAGAGTCAGTCTGAATCCGAAAGTGAATCAACGGGTTCAAAATCCCAGCAGACCCCTCCTGAAACCAAAGAAAAACCGGCCTCTAAGAAGGAAAGGATAGCAGATGTTAAAAAGGTATTGCCCCTGCTGCTCCACAAAGCCATGTTACTCCTGTTCCCAGCACAAAAGGGCAGACGGCAGGACCTTAACAAAGCTGTCTTCAATTTCTCTGCCTCTCACACACTGACCACACGGCCCCCGGCCTCTGGTGTCCCCAGGTTACTTGTTGGCTGGCTGGTGTGTGTGCTTGTGCCCTGTTGGTGTCACCCTTGGGAGCAGGAGCTTGTGTGTTTGATGGGACAACCATTTGGGCAATAGTGACGGGGCTGACTGGTGCAAATGAGGGAGAGGCGCCGGTCATATACGTGACACTGTCATTTCATCCTGTCTTTTCACTTTTTTTCTATGATTCTTTAGTGTTCAAGGACAGGCTGGATGGGGATTTGAACAACCTCGTCTAGCGGGAAGTGTCTCTGCCCATGGCAGGGGTGTGGAACTAGATGACGTAGATGTCTCTTCCAATCTGAATCATTCTTTGATTCCTTTTGCCTGTCTTTTCAGAAGTAATAGAGTTTTCCCATGGGTTATATAATTAGGAGAATGCTTGTCTAGGATTTGGGCCGCTTTGGTTTGTTTTCATCACAGTCTTCCTCTTTGAAAAAAGTAAAGAAGAAAATAAAAAGAAAAGAGGAGAAGGAAAAAAGCTATTTATTTTTTGTGTCCAGAATAGTGGTTCTTTGTTGTGGTTTTTAGTTTGTTTTTTTTTTTNGATAAGCAGGTTTGTCCTTTGGCTTTTGCTGCATGGGAGGAAAAGGTATTGCAGGTGTCCAGTGCATGTGGTTGGTGTTGTATCTGCCTAGCGCCGAAGCTGTACCTTGGTCACCTGCTTTACCCAAGGGGTGGAAGCACCCAAGTAACACAGTGTAGCATGGGACGAGAAAGAGGAGCTTAAATACCCACTTGGAGACAGGAACTCAGTGAATGGAGTTTACTTGGAGGGTGGAAAATCAGGTTAGGGGAGGGATTTGATTTTGTTCATTTGTGGTGTGTAACAGTCCTGTTCTTAGCTGTGATTTGCACTGTGTCCAGCTTGTTCACTGGGGAGTTTTATGGAGAAAGTTGCTATGTGTCTGGAAGCTGAGAAGGACGGTGATTTCAGCCCATGATCCCACCTATCTGCAAGGAAGGAGAGAAGGATTTTGTTACCAGCTTCTCCTTCTCACAAATCTCTGGGCTGTTGGCTCCAGTCACAGCTAAATGTCTCATGTTCAGACTGGCAAGGAAGGATACGTTTATAAGGCAGTTGTGGTAACACAATATTAAAATTTCTGTTTTATTGTTGATGAGTGGGGACCAAAGGAAGTTTTCTCTTTCTCTGTGGTCTTCTATGAGCATGTCCCTAACAGTAAACATTAATATTATCCTCTGAGGGAGCACGTCCATACACAGGGTGATGATGAGCATGGATGAAACATGAAAAGGTCAGGGCACCCTCTAATAAGAAAGCCTCTCCCTTCCTTAATTTCGCTGTTAATGGGTGTTTTCCTTAGCTAGGTCTAAACTAGGCGTGTTGATACCTGTTCCCCTTGAATAACCAATGCAATTAATTATTATATTACTGTTTATTTTGTATTTCTGTCTAGATACACCCATGAAGGTGAGGTTAATTTGCATTAGGTGCTATTGAAATTTGTCATGTGAGCTGATCCCTCCTCCAAAAACACTGCCATTTAAAAGATGAAAAGACAAGTTCTTCAAACGGTTCGGGGTTTTTGAGTTTTCCTTTCATGTGAATTTCTCTCTCTACTTGTATGCCCAGCAGAGATACACCTTTGCAATCTTGCAGTGTAATCCCATTACTCCTTTAACAGTAGCAGAAAAATTGCTGGGCTGCAGCCTTGTATTCATCATGTTCTCAATCCCAAGTTACTGCTGCATCTGGCAGTGTTATTTTGATTTCTTTTTCCTGGCAGTGACTTGCAGAGACATCTGAGGGTTGGAGGGAGAGAGAAGCAGGAGGAGAATGAATAGGTTTAGAACACTGTAAAAGGACAAGCTCTGCTGAGGGGGAGAGGGATTGTTGGTGTAGGTGTTGGAGAAGCATGTTGGTGGTTTATATTTGCCCTGTAAAGCTTTGGCTGTCCTTTGGCACCAACAACTCTGTGTTAATGTCCCTCAGGGCATCAGTTCTTGTCTCCCCCTTCTCCTGTTCAGCCAGCAACAGGAAAAGCACGCTGTTGTACTCAGTGTTACACCACTTAGGGCCTGGTTACAGCAAATAGAGCACAGCCGTTCCCAGAAGTCAGCTCTGCACATCCACATGCCCCGTGTGGCCAAA
This sequence comes from Thinocorus orbignyianus, assembly GCA_013400375.1. NCBI lineage: Eukaryota > Metazoa > Chordata > Aves > Ciconiiformes > Thinocoridae > Thinocorus > Thinocorus orbignyianus. The sequence continues at coordinate 161,133 of VXBW01000458.1, forward strand.
CCACATTCACATTGGTACATTCAGGAGAAGAACAAGTGGTCCTTGCACCTCACCTCCCCAAGTGTCCCCTGGTCCGTTAGCTACCCAGGCTGGGCCACAGAATTCACTTTTGAAGCTGCTGCTGGTGATGTCTCGTTACCAAGCTCATTGGGCAGCTGGTGGAGTTTTCCCTACAGAAAGGAATGGTGGTGGAAGCTCGTAGTGACAGTGGATTGTCCCGTTGTGTTGGTACGTCCATTCATTTCACGTGCAAGGTGTTGCCTCTTTACCTTCAGCACTGTTGCTTACCGAGGGCTGGCTGTCTCAGTGCCCTGTCCTTCAGCCCAAGTGAGCTGTAGAGTTATTTGTGCCCTGGTGGAAAGATGAACTTCTATATAGAAAGTGCTGAGATAAAACACGTTGCTTTAGGGTGTTATCAAATACCCCAAAATTATCATAATCCTTTTCAGCCAGTTTTTTAAAGAGTCCATCTACTGGTTGCTGATTCCATAGTGGTTTTATGTTGACTTTTTTAAAAAAGAAAACACATATGCCATCAAACTTCTCTAAAATGTCAGAAATAATTGGGGTGAAGCAGGCCTTCTGATGGTCTGTTTATTTTGCAGATGTGGGAAGAATATCCTGATGTTTATGGGGTTAGGAGGTCAAACCGAAGCAGACAAGAACCATCGCGATTTAATATAAAAGATGAGGTAAGAAAATAAAAAATAAAAAAATAAAAAAGATGAGGGATTACTGAACATATAAAACCAACCAAACCCAAAGAACAAAGGCAGGTCTCATCTGTGTTGCCTTGTAAATGCTGAGTCCTGGCCTGGAACGTGGATGTTGGAGCTCACGGTCCTGCAGCTGGATCTGCTTGGAGACCTCTGGAGTCAGCAGGACACTGTGTGGGCTGAGAGCCGCATGCACAGGTCTGATTGCTGGAGTGGGGCATAACACAGGGCATGCTCGGCTGTAGAAACATCCTGGAGAGAACGAGTCTGTGTGGAAAAAAAACAAACCACCCACAAACCCAAACCAAAACATAACACACATTCAACCAGGAATAAAGGAAACTTCCCAGAAACAACTCACAACAACAAAACAACCATTGTTGCCCATCCTGGCATGGATTGCGCTGACAAATGCGTGTGTGTTCAGCTTTAGGAACCATCACTTTTCTTTGATTGAATACTGGGGAGTCTTTTATGCTTCAGCTGGAGGTGACAGTGGTCAGAGCCTGGCAGATGGACCTTCCAATTGTGACTTTTTTTCAGAATGCTGTTTTTTTCCCCCTGAAGATGTAGGAATTAGCTGCTGCCTTTGTTTCTATCTAATGGGCTTTCTGCGTAGAACTTGTCTTCTACAGATTTTCAGGATGCTTGAGTGGTTTCAGAGTAGAAGAAGGAAAACCAGGGGAGAGACTTAGACCGAAAGGAAAGGCTGGGGCTTAGAACTAGGTGCAAAAATCATGCAGTTGGGAACCTAAACATATGACTAGTCAAATTTTCAGCAGAGCAGGAGCCCGGAGGTGCTCTCTGATGGTCAGGCTGTTTGTGCTTCACTGCCGATAACATACACTTGGATGCTACAGAGGTCCGAGACGCGTGGCAAGTGCAGGTCTCTGACCTCCTTGCTCTGGTACCACCAGACTCCTGTGCTGGATGTCCCATGGTAGCAGCAGGTTAGGAAGGGGCTCAGGGCACGTCATTGACTTAGCTTTTGTTTTCCTTTTCAAGTTCGGCAAAGGCCAGGCTCTCTGTGCGATGCCCCGGCATGCACTGTGCTGGCGATGTCACACCCACCACAGACCTCCGCTGCAGGCCCCAGTGCCCTCTTAGGGGCTCAGGTAAGTCCTGTCTTTTTTTGTTTTACAATATTACGTGGTTTTGCAAATGTTGTTTTCTTTTTCGATATTTTTATTTCCTACTACTTAAGGTACGATAAAGTTTAAAAAAAAAAAAAAAATCCGAGATGTAAAAACTTTGCTATACCACAAAATATTGTAAAAAAAAAAAAACACAAACCCACCCGACCCAACCACAAGTCCTCTGAATGACCCCGCTGCCACCTTTGTGAAGCGGAAAGCCAAAATTAACAAAATTAGACCACCCCTTTCCCTCCCTTCCTCCCCAGAACAACACTGTCTGGTCCCCGTAGGGCAACTCCCATCTGCAGCAGAGTCTGACGGAGGGTGTGACGTGTCAGGAGCACAGTGCTGGGGCCTCGCAAAGAGCAGGAGGAGATGGAAAGTCTTGCTTTTGGAAGACCTAAACGCCAAGAGGGAAGAAATAGAGTAGCTGCGGCCTGCATGGTGCTGAGCCCTCCTTGCTGCTGCTGCAGCTGGCAGACACCCAAGGCGCTTGACACTTCTTAAGATTGCTTTTTACCTTTACAGGGTTAATCCTGTCGCCAGTGACGTGCTCTTGTCGCTTGCTGCTTGGGACTTCCAGCACAGTGCCTAGGAGCTTTTTTTTTTGTTTAATTGCCTACTTCCCTAACGCTTTCTCTGCCCTATTAGCAAACAGCATCGCCCATGCAGTGCGGCAGGCTCAGAGCCAGCATCGCCCATCGCACCTCCCCGTGGGCTCCTCCCTGGGCAGGGGAGATGGCTCGTAGGTGGAGGTGGTTCTGGTATTTGTGGGGCACCGTTCAATCGCTGGTCTGACTTCTGAGACCATCAGTTTAGGCAGGGTTATTTCAGCCTTAGAAGCGGTTGCTTTCCAGGGACTGCCCGGGGGCCTCCAGGCACGTGGTTGTAGGTCTCGGAGCTGAAGTCCAAGAGGGTGACAACTTGTGATCGATGCCAAGGTGTGGGCTGAGTGATCGGGAAGTGAAAGGGTAGTTTTGCATAGGGTCACAGAGCTGCTCAGAGAACCAGAGCGGTCTCCAGGAATGAGAGCACACATGAGTTTTTTAGTAAAAACAGTACTTACCCCTGTGTTTTCTTTGCAGTTCATAAATCAGCTCCAGGTTTCAGTCAGGGGAAGTGAGACATGCAGAGCCAGGTGCCTTTTAGAGTGTTCCGGGGCAGCTGAGAAATAAATGTGCCCAAACTAGACACAATCTTCATGTTACAAAAAGGGTGGTTTGAGGTTGGAGTTGGTAATAAATGGTGTGGTGCATCTGTTCTGTGAGAGAGAAGGCCACAAGTCATGCACCAGAGGTGTTCCTAAAATACAGCTGGTCTTATTATGGAAAGAAACATTCTGCTCATTTACATTTTCATTAAATTCTCTGCCTCATGTCTTTGCTGAAAGTTGAAAAGCTACCAGAAGTGCTGGGAGAGAGAAGTTCAGCAGACATAAGAAAACGAACCTGGTGAGCTGAGGTTCTCCAGCTTTTCTGTAGCACTAGACCTTAGACTTAAGCCTGCAATGAGCAAATCCTCCACTTTTACTTTAGTCTGAAATATTTCTTGCCTCTAAGTGAGTCTTTATCTCTCCTAGTAGGCAACATGAGCTCAAGAGGCTTGCTTGGACCATGCCAATGGCTTTGAGTCTCCATTTCTCTGGCCCTGGGCTAGCAGTGAGGAGCAGATAGGCAATCTGTAGGACCAGAACTTTAAAGCTGCTGCTATGTTGACCTACTTGATGCTATATACACAGCATCATTGTGTTTTGTATGGCTCTGCTCCACAGCAAAATACAGCATCATTAATCTAGTAGAAGTGTGTGTGTGTTTGAAGTGCTGAGAGAGAGAAAATTAGATGGGAGGCATCCGTGAACCCTGGAGAGGGAAGGCTGTTTTCTTCAGCTGGAGGTGAGGAAATCAAATTGTAAGAGGCCAGTTCCTAGTCCAGTGAGAAGTAGTGGTGTCAGGATAAGGTGGATGTGTTTATAGTGTTTGGTAGGGGAAAGAGGAACCAGGGAAGGCAAGTCATCTTCCTCCTTGGCAGTGGCACCTCAGGGAGGCAGCTTGAGCCCAGCAGAATTTTGCCAGCGTTGGTATGAAACCTCTGCAAGTGGGGAGTGAGCACCTGGCATCTCGTGCTGGGCTGACAGAGATTGTGGTGGGGACTGGAGACAAATTTTGTCAGCTTAGATTGTGTCATTCCTGGAGGTGATGTTATAAACGTTCAAGTTGCATGTGATTGCTGGTTTCCCAACCAGTCTGCTTCCTGGTGGCCGTGGGTGGCAGGCTGGGGTGTAGACGGGACCTGGGGTACATGCTCCAGACCTGGCGTGCTCCCAGCTCTCTGGTTATCACTGGGGAGTTTACCACCAGCCAGAGCTCGTGGGTTGATGCTGATAAGGGGGTGGTACAAGCACAAGCTCAGTTTGTGCCGCAGAGTCCAGGGCAGAGGTGCAAATCTCACCCTCGGGCTGATTTGAGCAAGTCAGCCTGGATTTATTTATATATAAAATGATAGAAAGCAGGTTTCAGCCAGGGGCTGGAGCCTTGGACCACAGGAGGAGCTGGTGAGGAGGAGACAGGGGTTGGTGGTGGGCGAGGGAGCGGGGATGGAGAGGCTGAGTCAGCGGTGGATTTGGGGGCTGCTGGCACAGAGCTCCCCGGCACTGGAGCAGGGAGGATGTGGGAGCACAAGGCAGGCAGATGACTCAGGTTGGGGACTGGCTGTGTCAGAGGAGACAGAGCTGGGCTTGACGCACATCCAAAAAAGACAATGGTGTCTTTGAAAAAATGTAACTGAAGGCGGCTGAATTGCAGTCACAAGTTAAATTTTTCAAGGCAGAAGGAGGTGAGGATTAGACAAGCCGTTAAGAGATGAGATGAGATGAGCGCTGGCTTTGTAGAGGCAGCGGCAGAGCAGGGGAAGACTAGTGGTATGAGGAAAGTGGACACTAGAAACTTGAAAAATGGGATTTTGGCAAAGAAGTAGAGTTAGTTTCAAAGAGCCAAAGGTCATATTTGGTTTTCTCCAAATCAGATCTTCTCTGACGCAGAGCAGAAGACAATTCCACCTCTCTTTACTTGTGGTTTGCCAAAAGACAGCACAAAATAAACATGTGTTGAGGGACAGCTCTTGAAAAACATGCCAAAACTGGAATCGCAAAATAGTGTGCTTCAGAAAGCGGAGGAGAGATCGAAAGAAAAACGTGGACTTTTAAAATTAGCTGTGTTGAAATTGAAATCTGTGGAACGCTTGGCTTATGTTGCAAGGGTAGGTAGGGCTCTCCGTGGTGTTTGCCAGTCACTTGCTTCCTGGATGCCTGGTCTATGAGACAGGGATTTCATGGAGGGCTGTGGAACAGGTGGATGAACGGATGCTCATAGTAAGATCTGGTGCAAAGGGTGGTGTTGTGTCACATGGAAGTCTGACACCAAACCACAGGGAAATTCGGCAAAGCTCTTGGTCTAACATGGCATCCAGTATTTCATTATATTTTAATGGGAATACTGGTGCAGGCCGGAAGGAAATTTCTGTTGGTGGAAGGGAAGCTGTAGAATAAAAATAAAGGATGCAGAAAGAAAGCAGAGGGGTGGGTCGTGGTTCTCCAGAGCTTTGGCTTTTTCGTGTTGCAGCTCACCCCATTTCACAAAATTCTTGCGTGAACAGCTCTTGGTTGTAACTTTGCCACCTCTGTCTAGGAGGGGGGTGGGTGTACCAGGAGATGCAAACTGAGGTACCTGTGGTGATGGACAGGCATTACCTAGAGCTAAAGCCGAATACTGGGGCAAAAAGCAGTATGAAGTGGAAGACTTCCATTAAGTGTGTAGAGCAAGCAGTCTTGAAGGCTACTTCTGTCACTTTAGTTCTCCTGTAGAAATCTCACATTGATTTCTTCAGTTTTCTCCCTGCCCATATGTGTTTTCTGGGGCAAGTGTATCAGGTGAAGTCATCTGTGGGTTGGTGGGTGTTATTTCTGTGTTAATCTGGTTGTATGGTTGACGACTTTTTACAAAAATGGAGTTGTGTACAACCAGCCCAAAGATTTTTTCAATTTTTTTTTTAGCTATCTTGGTCTGTAGGAGTTAATGACGCCCACTATTAGAATATTACAGCAGGTAGTTAGACTATCTCTGGATATATTTAGCCAGAAAGACTTCACTGGTGGAGACTGGAGGATTAGGAGGAAGGAAAGCAGCAGGGCATGGCTCTGACCCTGTCTGATCCTCAGCGACTTTTGCTGTGGAAGAAAGACACAAGCAGGAAAGCAAGGATGCTTTTGTGATGAGAATATTGGGGGTTTTTTAAAGAATTTCCTTCCTTATCGGAAGTTTCTGTAATGAAGGCAGAGATCATAATGTATATCTGTGGCTGCAAAATTTTCTGCAGTAGCAGAAACTAAGCCTGAACGCCCCCAAATATTACAGGATTCTTGCTGAAAATGGCAAGTATGGGCGTACGTTCAGCCACGCTCTCTCAGTTAGAAGCCATGTAAAAGAACTGAGCCTTGGCACTGCAGCAGGACCTGAAAATGCTTCCCAGGAAACACCAAGTCATGTTGCTGCTGGGTTCTTGACCATCAGCAGGAGCGATGCCCACCTTGCAGCAGAGGCAGAGGTGGCAGCAGAGAAGCTCTCTCTAATTTTGCCTCCAGCGCTTGGGCAGTGCGAGGTTTGGTGGGTTAAATTCCACCCGTGGTTCTGTAATCCGTGGGGTTTTGCACATACTCTGGGTCTGTCCAGCCTCTGCCACTGTTGAGACGCCATCTGCCAGGTATCGGAGGTGGATGCTGAGGGGTCACGGCCTTGTGCATCCCAAGCTCTCAGATGCTCCAGATGTTGTGGTAGATCTCTCCGGTCTTTCTGCAGAGAGTTACCTTCTTCAAGTGGCATTAACCCTGCAGCCGAGGTGACACGGAGGGAGCTCTTTCGCAGCCCCCGTGGCACCAAAGTGTCCTTTCAGGGACAGAGCCACCAGGCTGTGCCCGAGCTCGGACTGCGTGCATGCCTTTCAGTTGCAGGCTTGAGGAGATGGTCCAGGGTGAAGTCTACAACCTGATTTTCTTTCTTTTCAATTAAAGGCAAGTAGCGAATCTGAAAATGAGAGCCCAAAAAGAAGAGGCCAGAAGCAAATGAAAAAACCGTAAGTTTCTAGGGGAAAGGGTTTTGAATGGTGGTACCTTGTCTTATACTATTTTTCAGAATTGTAGTGTTGGATTGTTTGATAGGTGTTATCAACATGGAGAACTCGTAAAATAAATTATTTAATATTTCCAGGAATAGTCCTTTGGATGACTGAAAGTACGAATAGGGATCTGCTCATGGGTACAATTTCCCAACTGTTCTTGTGTTTTTATTTTCCCACTTTGGCTATGACAGGACGTTAGCAAATCAGGTTCACTTTCTCGTCAGTCTTTCACTTCTCCTTCAGGGGTGCTTAAAATAGTTTAATCCCCGATAGTTTAATCAGATCACCTTTTTGATTAATAGACAGTAAAATGCCAAATTATTATCCTCTTTATTTTAATAACCCTATGCTAAAACAAAAGAACTTCCATTAAAAGGATATTTTGGATGTCTGGGCACCGTAACTGAGGTCACTTGCTGTCACAGTCATATTTTACTGCCTTTTTCCATCTAAGAAGTACTTTTTAGTTTTTCCAAACGCTAAAATGAACTGAAGAGAACTGCAGGCTGCCTGCTGGAGGGAGCTTAAACACAGCCACATGATCCTGCTCCCTTTTTCCTGTTTCTTGTCTTTCAGTTTTTCATTTAGTTGTACACATCAACGCAGGAGGATATGTAATGAAGTGCGGAGAGGACTGTGGTAATACAGACCTCTCCTGGGCAAGGGGAATAATCCCTGCGGACTCTCCACACTCCCTCAGAGAGAGGAGGGACTCCTTCAGAGGGCGTTTTGGAGCTGCAGCTTTGCTCTGAATTGCCCACAGAGAATGTGCTTCCTTCTATTAATGGCACGGTGTGATTTGGCTTCACGCTTGGAAACTTTAATTGCCTGAATTTAGATGGCAGGGGACTTCTTGCTCCATTTTCCGGGCTACAAGGAGATCATGTAACTGTGCGTGTTGTGGCTTATACTCCATTAGTGAAAGTGAGCACTTCTCTTAAGATTTTTCCAGCTCATTTCAGAATTGCAGAAGTGGAAGCATAAAGTAAACACATCTAAGCACTTACCTACCTGGTTGTAAGAAGTACAGCTCTGCCACGAGCACTGATGTGGTATGTGTTAAGAGACACCTTCACTCAACAGACATTGCCCCTGTGTGAGCTAAAACCTGCTGACTGAGACCTCTTCCTAAAAGCAGAGGACCACCCCATAAAACCCTTCCGTGCATTGCACTGAACAACCAAGAGCGTGGTTTTTTTTCATAGTTATGCCCTGCTGGCATTAATCTAAATGGCTTGGATGTCTGCTTAGCCAAGTATATGTGTTGAAATATGATTGCCCTTCGTGACCTACATTTCTGACCGTAGAAATAAATGGAAAAGAGAGGTCTCTGGTGAAGAAGAGGATGAAGATGGAGGGGAGCAAGGCACTAGTGGGGAGAGTGAACCTGAACCGAAGAAAGTTAAAGCGAGAAGACCTGGCCAAAGGAGGTAAGGAGTGGTTGGTTCAGTCCTGTTTCTTTTTTTACCTGTGTCTTTTCTAGTATGCTGGGTACAGAGATAATCTCTGTTTGTCTGCAATATTACCCTTGTTTGTGACCTAGTGAATCTAGGACCTCGACAACTCTCTCATCTACCCATTTCTTGCTCCAGTGAGTGATGCAGTGGTTTCCGTGGTAGTTAGAGCAGACTAAATCCCTAGGAGTATAATATTTGAGATTCATGCTTGCTTAAAGACATTTCTAAAATGGATAATTGTGTAAAAACATGCTGTATTATGGTTTTCTATTAATTCTTATTTTAGAACAGTGACCAAAACCAGTGTTAAAAAGCCTCACAAACCCCAGCGTGGGAAGAAGAGAAAGAAACCAGACTCATCTGAAGATGACGATGATGATGAAGATGATGAGACTCCCAAGAGACAAACTCGACGAAGAGCAGCCAAAAATGTCAGGTATGAAGAAGTGTGGGATTCTTCGATGATAAGAGCTGGCTGGCTGGCTAAGAGAGGGCACCAGAGGGCCCTGGCTCATTGTGTGATCATGCAGGGAGACTGTCCTCTGCCCTGCAGATACCCATTGCTGAGATGAGGCCCTTTTGACAGGTTCATGCTGCAAATATATGACTTTTTTTTATTTTTTACCTTGTTGGCCATGTGTAAAGGAGAGAATATTTGAGAATATTTACCAGTCTCTCCTAGGGACGTGTGAGGAGGTTTGCATAATATTTCTAAAGTACTCTCAGATGAGATTAAGAATTACAAATAATGGATTAGAGTGAGCTGTGCTAGCTTGGACCGATTGTCTAAGAGTGGCTGATAGGTAATGCCTTGGGAGAGAGCATTGAGATGTGGTGGAGGTAAAGCATTATCCATTCCCCAGTGTATCTTCTCACCTTCTGGCAGTTCTAATAAGAAACTTATCAAGAGCCACCTGAAGAATATTTTTTGGTGGCTAAATGCTCATCAAAGATGAGGAGTGTAGTTCTAGGGCAGTGTAGGCATCCATGCAGCCTTTTGATGCTCTGCAGCCTCCATTGTTAAGCATAAAATAATCTTTCACTGGATAGAGGAGACTTTCTCTGTTGATGGCCTTGCTTCTCCTGCAGGGATTGTTCCACCTCCTTATGAAGTATCCAGTGTTGACCATGGTCAGAAAAACTATATGGACAAGACAGGGTATTAGTCTGATAAAGTGTAACTATGTGAAAAATGCTGAGTGGCTAAACTTAAGAAATGCCTATGCTGAACATTCACTGAACCACAGGACAGATGCTAGAGAAGGCTTACTCCAGGCTCTACCATTCTGTATGTTTCTGGAATGGGAAGGGTCAGGGGGTTTTCATCAGTTTGGTTTTGGTCTTGTTCAGCTACAAAGAAGATGATGATTTTGAGACGGACTCTGATGACCTGATAGAGATGACTGGGGAAGGAGCTGATGAACAGCAAGACAACAGTGAAACTATTGAGAAAGTCTTGGACATCAGGCTTGGAAAAAAAGGAGGTGCGTAGTTCTGGAAAAAGCCTTTGTTTCTGGTGTCAATCATGTGCACTCACAGTTTCTCTTGAGCTGGTGCAATGCCTTTGTAACTTCAAAGTGGGGCCAAGGGTTGTTTCAGCACTCTTCACCCTTTCCTCTGTGTCCTGTTTATGTCTTCTAGCAGCTTTTGTAAAATCTAGTATTGAAAAACCTAAAATGTCAAGTTTATGTCCTTGGTGGCTTTCATTCAGTGCGCACGCATTTTTAAGATGCAGTCATTGTTCTGCAGTTCTTGCTTTTCTCTTTTTTGAAATATAAAATAGAACTTCCAGTAGAGTCAGCTTTCATAGCTTTGTTGACAAAGCCATAATGAAAATAAAGCTGATGTTTTGTTCTCATAGCCTTACAAAAGTGGTTTTGTAAAACTGAATGGTCGTGAACATTTTCAAGAGATTTTTGAATAATACTTAAAGAAAAGGCATTTATGACAGAGAGGTTTGAAAAGGTTCTGTTGTATGGAAAACTTTTGTGTGCCTGTCTTACTGGGTTGCAGAATCTGTAGGATGTTCTTTGTGCAGTCACAAAAGATGTATTAGAAAAATAACTTCCTGCTGTAATGCAGCTCATGTCCAGTGCTTGATAACAAAGGTACCAAGCGCAGCCTGATTTCTTTTGCAGCCACTGGTGCTTCCACCACCGTGTATGCAACTGAAGCCAATGGCAACCCGAGCGCGGACTTCGATCCTGAAAAGGATGAGGGAGAAGTTCAGTACCTGATCAAATGGAAAGGCTGGTCCTACATCCACAGCACATGGGAGAGCGAAGAGTCCCTGCAGCAACAGAAAGTGAAGGGCCTGAAAAAGCTAGAAAACTTCAAGAAAAAAGAGGAGGAGATCAAGCAATGGTATGCTTTACTTCAACCAGTGATTTGGCCTTGGTCAAATCTTTTTTAGCTAGAGGTTTGCAGAATCAGGACTGACAGCATTTGATTTCTTTTTGCAAAGCATGTTGTGTCCAAAGCAACTGTTTTCAGTGCACCACGCTCACATCTCTTTTTGCCTATTGATGGACATCTCCCTCATAGAGGTGGTATCTGTGGCCGTGGTGTTGGAAGAGAGGAGAGGCATGAAATCCACAGTATTGGTGCTTCCCTGGCTTAAGAATTAGGATAGCTGACAACAAATAAACGGTGCACAGATTCACTTGGCCCAGAAGGAGACGTGAGGGCTTGCAGCCTTATTAACCCTTGTTAATTTTGAGCTTGCCTGTATGCAAGTTTTTTGCATCAGTTTATGTCTGATCTCCCTAGGAGCTATAAGAGGAGTTACAGTATGTTTCCAAAGTGATACAGCTGGAGTAGCAGCTTCTGTCTCTGATTCTGGTTCTGGTTTTGAGCCTGATTCTTGAAGAAGAAGAAGGCATCATTTCACAGGGAGACAGTCTGAATATCTATGATATTTGCTTCTTAGTAATAATTTATAATTATAGGAAGCTTTATGAAAGATGTCATTTAAGCAGTAATGACTTGTCTAAATGACAGAACCGTACAGGAAAGTAGAATTTCTATATGTGGCTTCCTTCAGCATTATGACAGAAGCATTAGAGTGTTTTTTTGTTTCGGATTTTTTTACATCTAGGCTGGGCAAGGTATCACCTGAAGATGTAGAATATTTCAACTGCCAACAAGAGCTAGCTTCAGAGCTGAACAAACAGTATCAAATAGTGGAGAGAGTAATTGGTAAGTGAACCAAACGCCTTGATAAAGATGTGGGAACTTTAACCTTTAGCGAAGGCAGAACGAGTGTATGGCCCTCTCTTCTTCCCTGTCCTCCAGTATCTCTGGAGAAGAAAAATCCTGGTGTTAAATCTATTTCAGTGTGCGAAATTCAGGGATTTGAGCAGTTAGAAATCCAGGTTTACAGATTTGTATTTACAATCAGTACAAGTCAGTTGCTCTCCTTGCCTGGAGTGTGGGATGATACACTAGTTTCCAAGGGATTTTGAAGTTGCTGCTGCTGAAGTTCTTTGACTTCAGCCCTTTGGAGTTTGCATCCAAAGCAGCGGTACAGGCCTGGCTTTTGTGAAGACCACTTTCTGTGACCTCTTTGAGGATGTGGTTAGGCTGCAAGGCAGCTCAGGGGTTAGATTTTGATGATTAATTATTAAAAAATGAAACAGAACTTACTGAGCGCTTCGCTAATATCATGTTTGTCAGAGGTGCCGGCATCTGGTTGTTTTGGGAATTGGCTTGGAGAGCTGTTTAAGCTATTTCCATACAATTCCTGTGAAAACGAGAGGGGTGCGTGGCAGTGAGAGTCTGCTCACCCTGCTCCCTCTGCTGGCTGCCTGCACTCCAAGCCCTTCCTTCCCTTCTCTCTCCCAACACAGCTGTGAAGACCAGTAAATCTGCAACAGGACATTCAGATTTCCCAGGTAAAGGAGCATTTTTTGGTCCCTCTGAACTTCTCCTACTCACCGAGACCTGTCTGTGGCTGCATGGGTGGTTCTGGCAGCCCCTGTGAACCACACTTGCGGTTCAGCCACAGGACTACTGTGGTTGCTGAGGTTTGGCCTTTATTTTTTGTGTGTGTGTATTTTGCAGCAAATAGTCGCAAAACATCCTCGAATNTTTGAATTGTTGTTTGCTGGTCTTGTGTTATACTGGGGGCAGAGATGTTGAACCCCCTTTGGGTTTCATTTATTCTGTGCACAGTGAGAATTTTGTGTCTCCCCATGGAGGAGGAGGCTTAATTAATCCAACAAAGTGCTTCCTCCTCAGAAGGAGCTGCTGCAGAAATGCAAAGTTTTAATATCAGTTGGATATTAATCAGTTGGATTTTAATATCAGTTGGACAAAACAGCACACCTGGGAAAAGAGAAGACCTACAAGATGCTGATAGAGTGTAGGAGAGGGACAGAGATAATGGGGGGAGAAAACAAGAGGATTAAGAAGAAAGTGGAGCTTGCTCCATCTAATATGCGTGATATGCAGGTTACTGCACTCTTGGAGGGACTCACAGCTCTGGTCATCAGGAGCAGAGGACAGCAGGCAGAAAACAACACCAGAGAGTGGTTACCTGAACTGCAGACACAAACCCTGGCTAGGAAAACACAGATGGACTTTAACCAATAAACAGATAACACATTTGTTTCTGAATTTTCAACCCTACTTTGTCTTTTTCCTCAGCGGGCTTACAGCAGCTTCTTTTCCAGGTGTTGAAGCAGAGGCCGAGGTTCGTTGCCTTGAAGAAGCAGCCTTCTTACATCGGCGGGGAGAACCTGGAGCTGCGAGATTACCAGCTGGAGGGCCTCAACTGGCTCGCTCACTCCTGGTGCAAGTATGTATGGTTGCTGTGTGATTTCTTTGGTCAGCACTCCAAGTGGTTAATTTGTTTTTTTTCTCCTGATTTTTGTCCCAGTGGGATGTGGCCCTCTTATGTTTTCAGTTAAGATCTTTACCCGCCCTGCTGCTGCAGCTTGAAAATTTTAAAAATGTTCCTATGCCCAGCTGCAGTGCAGACACTGCAAGCAGGAACTGTCTAGAGCATGAACTTAAGAAACCTTGAGCGAAAACAAAAAGCATTTTCCCTGTCTGGGCCTGTTCACATGCTGGACTTGGCCGTTGTGTTGAGCCTGTTACATCTCAGCCCTAATTTTCCATTGCCCTAACTGAAAAAAAAGGGTTTCTGGCTCGTCATGCTTACACACTCGTTGAAGTGTTTGAGAAATGGCCTTCTAAAATTAGGCCACTGACTCCCCTCTGCCTTTGCCTTTGTCCTTGCTTGCCAGTTTGGAGTGACCGTTGTCTGTTCCTTTTTGCACTTTGTTGTGCCGTGTACAGTCTGGATGTCCCTAAGATCCACTTGGAAATGTTCAGATAAATGATTTTTGCACTGCCTCCTTTCTGTCCCTGCCGTGGATTGCTGGTCGTGCTGGTGCACAGTCAGGCAGCAGCGGTGGAAACAAGCACTTGGGCAGGATTTACGTTTGTTCTCTTCTTTCTTAGGAACAACAGCGTGATCCTGGCTGATGAAATGGGCCTGGGGAAGACGATCCAGACAATATCTTTCCTGTCGTACCTCTTCCACCAGCACCAGCTGTACGGCCCTTTCCTGGTGGTGGTGCCCCTGTCCACTCTCACCTCCTGGCAGAGAGAGTTTGAAGTGTGGGCGCCCGAGATCAATGTGGTGGTTTACATCGGGGACCTCATGAGCCGGAACATGGTGTGTCATCAGAAAGCAAAGGGTGTGGGGTGGGGTAAAACATGGGGCACAAAGCAGCAGCCTCTCTTCTGGCAGCCAGAGCTGGGGTAGCTGAGCGCTTGGGTATAATTGAGCACTGCAGGGGCTTTTCTACCATATTGCCCCTCTTAGAGTGAGCACAGGAGTTCTGTCTTCTCTCAAAATCATAGAATGGTTAGAGTTGGAAGGGACCTTAAAGATCATTGAGTCCCAACCCCTCTGCCATGGGCAGGGACACCTCCCACTAGAGCAGGTTGCTCAAAGCCCCATCCAGCCTGGCCTTGAATGCTTCCAGGTATAGGACATCCACAACTTCTCTGGGCAGCCTGTTCCAGTGCCTCACCACCCTCACAGGAAAGAANGCAAATAGTCGCAAAACATCCTCGAATGACCCCGAATATCTGTGTAAGTGGATGGGGCTGCCCTATGCTGAGTGCAGCTGGGAAGATGAGGCTCTGATAAGCAAGAAATTCCAGCACTGCATTGACAGCTTCAACAATCGTAACAACTCCAAAACGATTCCCACCCGGGACTGCAAGGTTTGCTTTTTCCCTTTNCCCCTTGTCCTATCACTACAATTCCTGACAAGGAATCCCTCTCCAGCTCTCCTGTAGGCTCCCTGTAGGGTCTGGAAACCACCACTGCTCTGGGCTGAAACATGCTGTAGTAAGGAGTATAGTGGTGTGAAAGTGCTTGTCTCCTATAATCTGAATTATTTGGATGACAAAGCACACAAATGTTGTGAGTCTGGCTGTGTCAGTAGTGAGATGATGTATTCATTTGGCAAATGAGGGTAAGGTCACAGCAGCAAGTTGTTTGACCTTTTGTTACCTGTGCAAGGGCAGCTGAACCATCTGTGCACTAAAACAAGCTGTTCCTTGAGCATCCTAAGCTCATCAAATAACACCTTGAACACAGGGTTTTGGACTCGGTTGGAGTCTCTGGCTACATCTGCAGCAAAATAATGATTGTTAACTCTTTCCTTCCCATAACATTAGTTGAAGTTAAAATTTACCTCCTCTTCCAGATACGTGAATATGAGTGGATCCACTCTCAGTCTAAAAGGTTGAAATTCAATGCACTTATCACAACATACGAGATCCTTCTCAAGGATAAGGTAAGTAATGGTCCAAGGATGGTTTTATTTAGACTTTCTCCTGTTAGCAAAGGTGGAAGCCAACCCCCAACTAGTGGGTTTCACCTCTTTCCTCTGTGGTGATAGAAAACCTGTAGCTACTATATGCTTTTTCTTGTCAGTACTGCAGAGGGAACATGGGACACTGGTTGTACGTAGTGTCTTCACTCTCGTACTGCACAGTTGTGTTATTCTTTTTATTTGTAAGACACCAGGAAGGGCATGAGCTGGATTTTGTCTGGTTTAATTAGGCTACTTAAGAGGATGAAACGTGATACTGAACTGCTAGTGTTAACAATATCTGGATTTTTACACTAAGAAGGAATCTGTCTGCAGGGCTTATCATCCCTCTCAGTGCATCGCTGAGTCCTGGGAGAAAACAAAAAGCATAATACTCATGCAAAAAAAACAAGTTAGAATAAAATCTCTTGGGTTACCTTAACTTTATAGGTTTGTTCACCCGCTCTCCTGCTGCTGCCCCTGTGGAACTGGTGCTACAGCAGGACCCCAAGGGCATGGAGAAAGGGAGGAGCTGGGGGCTGGGGGAGGACTGTGCTTTCTGAGTAAAGCAAAGGTGGATTTAAACCAGATATACTTTCTGAAAGGCTATTAAGGTATGGCAGGAGTGCTATACAGCATCTCTAACTCTCACCTCTTGCTTCTGCTGGGGCAGAACTAGTCTAGGGACTGGGGCACAGTGCCCTGGTGAGCTCACGCTGCGTTGCTTTCTGGCTGTGGAGCAAGGTGATTGATCTTGTCTAACCCAATGTCTCCTTCTGGCCTGTTGTTTTTTTTTCTTCTTTTCCTCCAGGCTGTTTTGGGAAGTATTAACTGGGCCTTTCTAGGCGTGGATGAAGCCCATCGGTTGAAAAATGATGACTCTTTGCTGTACAAAACTTTGATTGATTTCAAGTCCAACCACAGGCTGCTGATCACTGGTACTCCGCTTCAAAATTCTCTCAAAGAGCTCTGGTCCTTGCTGCATTTCATCATGCCAGAGAAGTAAGTCTCCTTTTGGTCCTTTAAAACATATCTCTGTGTCTGTTCTTGTCCAGTAAATAGATTTGAAGGAGTGCAGAATGGCAGAAATCCCTGAATNCTAAATCTCCCCTCTTCCAATTTAAAACTATTACCCCTTGTCCTATCACTACAATTCCTGACAAGGAATCCCTCTCCAGCTCTCCTGTAGGCTCCCTGTAGGGTCTGGAAACCACCACTGCTCTGGGCTGAAACATGCTGTAGTAAGGAGTATAGTGGTGTGAAAGTGCTTGTCTCCTATAATCTGAATTATTTGGATGACAAAGCACACAAATGTTGTGAGTCTGGCTGTGTCAGTAGTGAGATGATGTATTCATTTGGCAAATGAGGGTAAGGTCACAGCAGCAAGTTGTTTGACCTTTTGTTACCTGTGCAAGGGCAGCTGAACCATCTGTGCACTAAAACAAGCTGTTCCTTGAGCATCCTAAGCTCATCAAATAACACCTTGAACACAGGGTTTTGGACTCGGTTGGAGTCTCTTGTTTTTTTTGCAGCAAAATAATGATTGTTAACTCTTTCCTTCCCATAACATTAGTTGAAGTTAAAATTTACCTCCTCTTCCAGATACGTGAATATGAGTGGATCCACTCTCAGTCTAAAAGGTTGAAATTCAATGCACTTATCACAACATACGAGATCCTTCTCAAGGATAAGGTAAGTAATGGTCCAAGGATGGTTTTATTTAGACTTTCTCCTGTTAGCAAAGGTGGAAGCCAACCCCCAACTAGTGGGTTTCACCTCTTTCCTCTGTGGTGATAGAAAACCTGTAGCTACTATATGCTTTTTCTTGTCAGTACTGCAGAGGGAACATGGGACACTGGTTGTACGTAGTGTCTTCACTCTCGTACTGCACAGTTGTGTTATTCTTTTTATTTGTAAGACACCAGGAAGGGCATGAGCTGGATTTTGTCTGGTTTAATTAGGCTACTTAAGAGGATGAAACGTGATACTGAACTGCTAGTGTTAACAATATCTGGATTTTTACACTAAGAAGGAATCTGTCTGCAGGGCTTATCATCCCTCTCAGTGCATCGCTGAGTCCTGGGAGAAAACAAAAAGCATAATACTCATGCAAAAAAAACAAGTTAGAATAAAATCTCTTGGGTTACCTTAACTTTATAGGTTTGTTCACCCGCTCTCCTGCTGCTGCCCCTGTGGAACTGGTGCTACAGCAGGACCCCAAGGGCATGGAGAAAGGGAGGAGCTGGGGGCTGGGGGAGGACTGTGCTTTCTGAGTAAAGCAAAGGTGGATTTAAACCAGATATACTTTCTGAAAGGCTATTAAGGTATGGCAGGAGTGCTATACAGCATCTCTAACTCTCACCTCTTGCTTCTGCTGGGGCAGAACTAGTCTAGGGACTGGGGCACAGTGCCCTGGTGAGCTCACGCTGCGTTGCTTTCTGGCTGTGGAGCAAGGTGATTGATCTTGTCTAACCCAATGTCTCCTTCTGGCCTGTTGTTTTTTTTTCTTCTTTTCCTCCAGGCTGTTTTGGGAAGTATTAACTGGGCCTTTCTAGGCGTGGATGAAGCCCATCGGTTGAAAAATGATGACTCTTTGCTGTACAAAACTTTGATTGATTTCAAGTCCAACCACAGGCTGCTGATCACTGGTACTCCGCTTCAAAATTCTCTCAAAGAGCTCTGGTCCTTGCTGCATTTCATCATGCCAGAGAAGTAAGTCTCCTTTTGGTCCTTTAAAACATATCTCTGTGTCTGTTCTTGTCCAGTAAATAGATTTGAAGGAGTGCAGAATGGCAGAAATCCCTGAATTTAATCTCTGACTTAAAATCAGTGGAGTTAAAGCAATGAAAGGAGAACAAAGTTTGGTGGGGAAAAATCAGAGGTTAAATCAGTAACAAAAGGAGTGTTTGTGGCAGCAAATTGAATGAGGAAACCTAATATGTTCTTTTCAAATCTGTCTGCTGTATTAAAGCTATCTCTAAAAAGCTAACCTTGTTTTAAGCAATCATCTCAACTGTTTCTGAAGTTTCTGGTACATTGTGGTTCAGCCACCCTCACCAACCGTTTGAGGGCAGTCTCTAGGAGTGTTGCTCAAGGATGGTGCTGTCTAACTGGTTGTTCACATTATAATAAATATTTTGTTTTCTTTAAACCAAAATGGGCTAAGACAACCGAGCCCCCAAACTCACCAAAATTATGTTTGATGGCAAAAAGAGCTATCCCCCAAATTCTTTTAGCTGGATCGCAGAAAGAGTGAAGGAAACATTTGAGGTCTCCCCAGTGGAAAAGAGCAGAGCTCCACGTTTCAAAGGAGCTGTTGGAGGTAGCAGCTCTCCAAAAAAGCCTTTAGAGCAATGTTAAACACAGTCAAAGCCCTGCCTAGGGGAGGGCACTGTGGGAAATTCAGAAACTGCTGCCTGGTAAACCTCAGCCAGAGACAGCAGAGCAGAATATTGGAAAACTTTGGGATTTTTGAGTCCTGGCAATTTGTGTGGAGATCAAAGATAAGATGTTAGGAAGGCACCTTATCCCAGAGAGCTTCTAATTTTCCCACCATCTATTTAGTTAGCCAGGGCAGAGTGAACCTTTTATCCTCTGCTGTATCTACATCAAACTGATGATCTCCTGCCTTGTGCAGTGGGAACATACCTGGTAAGGTGATGTCTGGTGCAATAAGACAAGAGATATTCTGAATTCTCTCTGCTCCTCGTTTCTGTTGCTAGGTTTGAATTCTGGGAGGATTTTGAAGAGGATCATGGAAAAGGTAGAGAGAATGGCTACCAGAGCCTTCACAAAGTCCTGGAGCCATTTCTCCTGCGCAGAGTAAAGAAGGATGTGGAGAAATCTTTGCCAGCCAAAGTGGAGCAGATCCTCCGCGTGGAAATGTCTGCTTTGCAGAAACAGTATTACAAGTGAGTCATTTGTGAAGTTACTGGGAGTGCCAGTAGAAATGGGCACAACTTTCTCTGTGTCCTGGGAATATGTTTCAGTATACTGTGTCCTTCAGAGTGCAACGTGACAGCCATCACCCATAGCAGCAGGGGCTTCATGGTAGGAATCAGAGGTAGGGTCTTGTGTTACCTTTTCCTCTGTAGTAGTCTGGAGATGCTCTTTCAGTGTGATACAGTTCAGCTGGGTAGTTTTGTGGGACTGGGGCAATGAGGTTTTTTGGGTAATGTGTGAGTAAAACACCTCACAGAATTGTGGTGCTCTTTAATGTTAGACTGTAATAATATCAAGAGGAAACTAACATCAAGTTTTCTAGTGGGGAAATAGCAGTATCCTAAAGAAGTGGAGAGAGAGGGAGGAAGGGGAGCAGACTGATGCCAGAACAAAGATGTTCCTGAAGGTTTTATTCCTCCCAGGTACCAGCGTGCCCAGTCTGCTCTGTGAAATGGTCTGGACTTTTTGTTTTCCTGTTTGCAGGTGGATTTTGACAAGAAACTACAAAGCTCTTTCAAAGGGAACAAGGGGGAGCACGTCTGGTTTCCTGAACATTGTGATGGAGTTGAAAAAGTGCTGCAACCACTGCTACCTTATCAAACCTCCTGAAGAAAATGAGAGAGAGAATGGCCTTGAGACCCTGCAGGTGGGTGGTGGCTTTGGTTATCACCTTTTTTCCTCTACTTTCCTCTTTCTTTTGTCCTTCCATCAAGATAAGATCTGGTGAGGCTTCTTAATGAGAAATAGTCCTCACAACTAAGCCACTTCAATCTCTAGAGCTCTGCTTCTGCTGTAGGCAACACTTTGTGGCCATCTAGAGTGGGAGGTGCATGCAATATAAGATTTGTCTTGGATGATTCATTTTTTGTGTGGCCTCTGCTCTGTAAATCCAGATGATTTGATGAGAGATGTATGGGAGAAGCATAACCCCAAAAGAACCACATCTCTGCATGTCTCTGTGTAGTGCTCTTAAGGGTAAGGTTGGGAAGCATCAGCTGGAATGACGGTTACTTCTTCAGTCTCTGATCAGGAGCAGTGGAAAACTAATTCTCTTGGACAAGCTGCTGACCAGGCTGCGGGACAGAGGCAACAGGGTGCTGATCTTCTCCCAGATGGTGAGGATGCTGGACATCTTGGCAGAGTACCTGACTATCAAACACTACCCTTTTCAGGTGAGAAATATCAGCATGGAAAACAGTGGGGTTCAAGAAAATTCAATAAAACACAGAAGGAGCCTGGGCACTGGGAGTCACGGAGTTTCCCTGAGACTGGTGGCTGGGATTACAGGTTGCACTTACTGAAATGCACTGGAAGGAACTGGGAAGTCCCTTCGTTTCAGTGTGGCCCCGTCTCTGCAAAATGCCGCCTCTGGCAGGCTTTGGGCTGTGTGTCCTGTGATTAAACCCTAGGAGAGGACAACAAACGCAGAGAGCCTGGCTGGGAGCCTGTAACGGGAGCTGCAGTGTCACCCGCTGGGTGACTGTTGCCTGAGCGTATCCCCCCTCCTGCCCCCGCGGCACAGCGGGCTAAGGCAGGGTGGTTATTTTTAATTGGTGGCTATTTTTAATGATTAAATGCTCCAGGCAGGGAAAGGAAGCTTGGATGCAGCAGTTCCTCAGGGCTCCTTTACCTTCTCTCTTTTATCATTATTGTTGATTTTTCCAGCGCTTGGACGGCTCGATCAAGGGGGAGATCCGAAAACAGGCGCTGGACCACTTCAACGCTGACGGCTCCGAGGTACCGCGGCTGGGGATGTCCTGCCACAGGAGGGTCTGGGGGGAGCTGCCCGAGCAGTGGGTGTTTATGGCTGAGCCATGGATTCTGCCTGCCAAGAGAGGATTATTTGATTTCATTTCTTTTTACAGGACCCCAGATACTTTTAAAAGACACAGATAGAGCAGGTTTTGCAACTAGCCTGATTGCTTACTTTAAATCTCCCACATCCAAAGAACAGGGTTGCACGTCACATCTCCAGAAAGTCCCAAAGAGGCTGGGAATAGCCAGAATTTAGAAATTCTCTCCCCATGATCATGAGGAATGAGACAGTTGCTAAATGGTTCCTCCGGCATGAAACTGGTTTTGGATATGAAATGGTAGAGGCAAAAGGGGGATTATAGTGTCAGCACACGGTGGAGTCTGGTGTTGGAGGTGAAAATCTCCAGTGAAATAGGAGAGGGCATCTTGAGCCATTTGTCTGGGCTTGCTGACTCACAGTGACTGCTGCAAGGCGCTTGTTTTGTGCCACCACAAGACTAGCCAGTGAGAAATACCTTTCCTCGCCCCAGAAGCCAGGACCGGAGAGGGATTCTTGGTTGACACAGGAGATACAGCAAGGTGCTTCGTGGTCGTGGGCAAGTTAGTGAATAAAAGTGAGAAGGAGAGAGCAGTACAGGTGGGAGAGGAGCAAGAATGTCTATAGGAGTTGCCTTTTTCCCTCTCCTGGGGGCATCCGTGAGGGTTCAGGCATCTTGGCTCTAACCTGGCACCCCGTGCCCTTGGGCAGTGACTCAAGCAGGCTGTTTGTTGTCGCTGATTTCACCCCCAACAGGCTGCAGGCAACAAAAAGCACGTGTGTGCCTGCTGCCTTTGTAGGAGTCTGGTGGACAATGTGGGCTGACCTTCAAAAGTGACTCCGAGGTGCTCTTTGCCCTCCTGTAACTATCCATGCCGGGCTCTTCCTGGAAGAGCATGGTTTCCACCCCTGCCAGCACCACCTCACCCTGTGCCTTGGCTTAAAGACCAGTGGCACTTAGCCTGGATGAGCAGGGTGTGTATAAAGGAATTCATGTTTCTGCTTTAAGTAGCATGAACACAACAGAACCCCCCTCTGTTTCCTTGCGTAGTTTTGAAGTTATTGCTATTTTACATCCACAGTTATGGGCTGGCTAACTCATGGATGTCTTTTTTTTTGTTCTCCTGCCAGGACTTCTGTTTCTTGTTGTCCACGCGAGCTGGAGGCCTGGGAATTAATTTGGCTTCTGCTGATACTGTTGTTATCTTTGACTCGGACTGGAACCCTCAAAATGATCTTCAGGCTCAGGCTCGGGCTCACCGGATCGGACAGAAGAAGCAGGTGAGAAGAGTTACCTGGGTCGTTTTCTCTGTAGCTTCAGTGTGTGCATCTAAACAGCCTCCCACCTCACCAGAGCTTCTGAAAATGTGGTCGTTTTGCCACACAAAATGAAAAATCAGCCCAAACTTGCCAGATGCCAGGTCTTTCTGTTGGCTTTGGGTTCTGGGATGGTTCAAACCAAGGGCCCAACCGGTGGCATCACATTTCTCAGCCTAGTGTACTCTTCTTTATTGTTCTGAAAAACATAGAAAGTAGAACATCCACATTTACGCTTTTATTAGGTGTGTGAAAAGTTTGATTCTAATTTGGATTTAGAGTGATTGTTTCAGGAGATTTTTATTCTGTGCTTAGACACACAAGATCTATGTTAACTGGCCTGATTTTAATTGGTCCCCCTGAGATATAAAAGAATGGGCATGTTTTTATTCTAAAAAGACACATCTATGCATAAGAAAACCATATCAGCAGACGAGTCTCCTGTAAAACAACCAAATGATGCATTGCTGTGTCAGGAGAGCATGTTTAGGTCCAGGAGATAGCTCTGTTTGTTGATTCTTTTTTTGCCCTTCAGGTGAATATTTACCGCCTGGTCACAAAGGGTACAGTAGAGGAGGAGATCATTGAGAGGGCCAAGAAGAAAATGGTGCTGGATCATTTGGTGATCCAACGTATGGACACTACTGGCCGGACTGTTCTGGACAACAACTCTGGGCGATCCAAGTAAGTGATTGTGTCAGGAGGCAGGAGTGTCTGGTGCCCCAGGTGGTGTAACCAGCTTCACCTGCTGGTATTTCCCAGTATTAATGTGATAGGATGCAGGGCAGAGGACTAATAAATAGTGGCAGCTTCCACTGATTTGGATTACACAACCATTAATTTAGACAACCCGTAGCATAAAAATGATCAGAAATAAAAAAAAAATTATAATGCATTACTTGTTTTTCGTCCTGTCTTCCTCCCAGAGATCATCCTGGTCTGAGGAAACCTGCTGGTGGTTGTGGAAAAGCTGCAATTTGGCAGTGACCTCAGAGTCTCCCCACTTCCCCCCAGCAGATGGAGATTATTCCCTTTATAGTAGTTGTCTGTGCTAGAGCAGGAAAGAGATGAGGGGGTTTTATATTGCCGGGTAGAAAACTTCTTGATTTATTATAAAAGCTTTGGTATGGTTCTGTGTTGTAGCAGCGCTGACTTAACAGCTTAAAAACCTCTTTTTCATTTGTTCTTGCAGCTCAAATCCTTTCAACAAAGAGGAGCTGACAGCTATTCTGAAGTTTGGAGCTGAAGATCTCTTCAAGGAGCTTGAAGGGGAAGAGTCAGAGCCTCAGGTAGTTTGAAACTGAAATCACACAGCTGTTTGTAGTCCTCTGTGGGCCTGTGTGGGGGATTGTGTTTGCCCTCTCTTTGTGTTTGCTTTGTGCATGAGAGCAGATCAGTGCACAGG
This sequence comes from Thinocorus orbignyianus, assembly GCA_013400375.1. Classification (NCBI taxonomy): domain Eukaryota; kingdom Metazoa; phylum Chordata; class Aves; order Ciconiiformes; family Thinocoridae; genus Thinocorus; species Thinocorus orbignyianus. The sequence goes on from VXBW01000458.1 coordinate 184,903, forward strand.
GCAAGTGTGAGCTCAGAGAAGCTAAAGGAAGAGAGATCTGGGGTTGAGGAGAGCCTTGTTGTCAGGGCTTAAATAATAATGGTCACCAAGAGAGTCCCTTGGCTCCCGAGGATTCATTAGCTAGTTATAGCAGAGCCTGCTGAAAGCTGCTCTCCCTGCCTCCTCTGAGCTCTTCTGCAGCATCCTTTTTTGGTTGTTTTCACAGGCCAGCAGGAATCAGCACGGAGAAGTCCAATAGGTCACTCTCTCCTGCTTCAGCACAGCTTTGCTTGACAGTTTAGTATTGAGTGCTTTGACCAATTCTCTTAATGGCCTGAGCAGCGGAGCTTCCCCTGAGGGAAACAGTCCACAGTTAATACATCTCACTGTCTGGAAATTTTCCCTGTTGCTCAGCCTTGATGTTCCTTTTCTTTCATCCTATCACCCTTATTTATACGCTTTTGTATCAACTTGAGATAGTTCATCCCTGCCCTCGGTGATGACACCCTGCAGATATTTGCACTTTATTTAGCTCATATCAGCACAGTGCCTGTTTAGCTGTTGCACCCCATGAGGCTGGTCTCAAAACCTCCTGCTGTGCTCCACACCCTCTGCTTTATCATTCTTTGGTTTTGTTTTTGTGTTTTCCTGACTGGCAGGAGATGGACATCGATGAGATTTTGCGTCTGGCTGAAACACGGGAAAACGAAGTGTCCACCAGTGCCACCGACGAGCTCCTCTCCCAGTTCAAGGTACGGACCCCCAGGCTCCCTCGTGGTGTGGGGGAATGTGGCTCCCTACATCTTGCCACATGGTAAACTCAGTAAGAAATGGGACAAAACAGGCCTGGTGAGATGTGACCTGTGCAAAGCAATTTGCTGTGAGGGGTTGTCTGGGTTTGGGAGCTGGGGAGATAACTGGATATTAATTTCATTTCAAGTAAGTGGTTTTGAAGGCTGTGAATAAAATGCAGAATTTACCAAATTAGGAAACAAAGCTGATAACTTCCAGAGGCTCAGCAGTACTCCTTAAACTGCACGTACTTTCTCAAAAGCTGCTAGCCCGAAGACGTGGCAATGAACCAGGAATGTAGTGACATAGGGATCAATTATAAAATAGTTTTGGAAATGTTGGCAAAATTCCTTTGGGGAAGGAGTTGAGGCTTAGCAGACAGCTCTGGGTTATTCCTGCCAGGGGAGGGAATTTCTAAAAGTGTTCCTTTGCTTATGAAAGGTGGCCAACTTTGCAACCATGGAAGAAGAAGAGACAGAGCTGGATGAGCGGTCCCAGAAGGACTGGGATGATATCATTCCAGAGGAACAGAGGAAGAAGGTGGAGGAAGAAGAAAGGCAGAAAGAATTGGAGGAAATCTACATGCTGCCTCGAATCCGGAGCTCGACTAAAAAGGTACGGCTCCCCCTAAAAAGGAGCTGGGAGGCAGGAGGGCAGAGCTGGTATAGGTGACACTCAAGGGAAGTCTTCTTGCCCCCTGAGGACTTCTTTGCCTCCTACAAAGCTGTTTAGGAGTAAAGCAGAGGTAGCACATTGACCTCTTGATGGCATTGTGCCCGTGGTTTTTAATGCAGTGTGAGGACCTGTATTGGACTTGGCACAACTCATCTTGGCTTAGCAGACAAAATAAATAGAATCTGTGGTGAGCACAGGGCAAAATATCCAGCTCTAGAGTGCAGATTTTACTGCAGTTTATGCCATTTTCTGGCTATCTCTTTGCCTTGGACTCTCTAACTCCCTGGGCTGCTTTAGCCAAAACGTGACACTTGCAGGCAAAAGAGGTGGCATCTTATCAAATCATTCTTTAGGTGATATGATCTACCCCAGTCTAACAGAAAGCAGATGGTGCAAGGAAACTGCTGAGATACGGTACTTCAAAGGGTTATGAAGCATCCTCTGGGATGAGATGGAGAAAGACATTAAAGTGAAAACTAGAGGGAAGGACAATTTGTATTGGATGATTCCAAATTAATTTCCGAGGTGTCATGGTTTTCAAAGCAGCCTGAGGGCCTGTGGCACAAACCCACGATAATCAATGTTTTCTAATGTATCTTGTCCCTTAGTAAATGAAAATACAATTGTGAAACTGCTGACTGGAAGGCTGTAAAGGAAGGATGGCTACCAGAGCTGGGAGCTGCAGAGGTGTGCAGCCTCTCTGGGTTGATTACAAGGGCTTCTGCATCTTCAGGAAGAGATGCCAAGGTGTTTTACAGTCTGAATGTGAAATAGTGCTGAGGGGGACAGTAAAAGTTGACAGATTAGCAGTTGTTAACTGTCCTGCTGTTTTTCTGGTGTATACAGGCTCAGACAAATGACAGTGAATCAGATGCAGAAACCAAGAGAAGGCTTCAGAGATCATCTGGCTCAGAAAGCGAAACTGATGACACCGATGATGAGAAGAGACCAAAGCGCAGAGGACGTCCTCGAAGTGTTAGAAAAGATACAGTGGAAGGATTTACTGATGCTGAAATCAGGAGGTCAGTGCTGAGCACAAGAGGCACTTCAAAAAACAAATACAGAAATCCCGTGCGGGTGGAGAAAACCCCTGATTAATCCAGGAGGTGTCCACCTGTAAGCATGTCAGTGATTTAAGTAGAGCTGCTTTATTTGGCTGCCTTCTGCATCTTTGTATTCTTCAGTTTGCTCCCAGCTGATGATCTTAATATTCAGGTCTGTGCAAAATGGAATGGATTGTCTTTAGTCAGGCAAGAGTGAAGCTGGTACCTTCCTAAAATTAATCCTTGTTGTAAATGCCCTTCCTGGGCCAAGTAGATTCAGCTAATTCCGTATCACACGTGAGGTCTTAGGTGCCATGCGATATAGAGCTGGAGAAGCCAAGGACTCTGGCCTTCCTGACATTTTTCTGGCAGTAGTCCTGCTGATTTAAACTTGAAGCGAAAGGCAAGCTCTGGCAAAATGACACCATGAGAAGCACCGGTCCCGTTGATCCCAGCAGTTGTGTATCCTCATCTGCACTGTGTCCCTGAAGTCAGCTGGGGGCTGAATTCCAGAGTGTTATTTTCTTCTCATGTCTTCTAACTCTTCAACCTTTCACAAAGATCTTTGTTTTATGGCTCTGCCCAGATGTTCAGCCAAAGATGGAAAAGAGGTGGCTGTATGTTTTCCTTGACTCTCTCTCTCTGACTCTGAGTTGATGTATTTTTAAACAGGAGATGGTCAGATGTTTCAGATTGTGGTAGCTACCCCATATCTATCCCTGAAATCATAGAGAACAAAGGAGGCATCGCAACGTGAACTATAACAGCTGTGCAGGTTGTTGTGATGCAGCAGAAAGAGGCTGAAAGAGCACAAGATGAAAAAGACAAGGGGAAAAAATTAACTCATTTTAAAAATAATCTGTAGTTCAAGCCATTGGGTCTGCTCCCAGCACAAGGCACTGTTCAATTGCAACAGTGTCTGACTCTTGCCCTGAAGTTGTGTGTTAGCCATGGCAGAGATTTTCACAATAAAAATAAGACATAAAAATAAATAGCAATCCTTGTCTGCAGACCTCTGTGATGGATTGCACCACACTTGGCTCTTCTGTGATGGGCTGTTAGGCTTATAGCCTGAGCATTAAAGTTACCGATGACATTGATTTAATGCCTCTTTTCTCCTTGGAAAAATGAAGTTAATAATTGCTAACATGGTATGAGCCAATGCTTTCTTTCAATTATTTTTTTTTACACTATGCTTATGACTTTTTTTTTTTTTTGCTTCATCTGTGAAACGTCCAACATTCATAATAATGTTGTGTTCTTCTTCAGCCAAGGTCACAAAACTCTTCATGGGGGCTAATAGATTAGGCTTCCCAGTCCTGAGTGATGCTTAGCTAACCAGTGTGGAATGTAAGGTTGATAACATGGCAGGCCATAATGAATATATTCAGATGTATTTGTGATATTGGACCCACTTTGTACAGCGGTTGCTTTAGTTTCTGGTGTTTTATTTTCTTTTTGTTTAGGTTCATCAAGGCTTACAAGAAGTTTGGGCTGCCTCTTGAACGGTAAGTCTCAGCCTGGCCAAGCTCCGGAGGGTAATCACAAGGGGGACGTGGTGTTTCTAAGCATGGTGTTGCTGGGGGTGTTTGGTACATCCTCCACGGACAGCACGAAGCCTTGCTGCCCCACAGTCCATAACCCAGGTGCTGCTGTGCTGTCCCTGATGGGGGACAGCTGATGGGCAGGGATGAAGGCTGGCCAAAAGCAGCAAGACCATTAGTGGGGCCGGGCTGCGCATAACATCATCCTGCTGGCAACATCTGCCCCTTGGGGCATTTCCACTCTGCCAAGAAAGGAGAGGGAGCAGCTGTCTGAGTGGCAAATGATACCCAGGATGCTTGCCAAGCTTCTCTATACATGTTAGTGTCAAGACTGGATTCAGAGCATCTTTCTTTTGCTGCCATATCCCTCTTGAAGCGAAGCAGAGCCCCACACGAGTGCTGTGACCCCAGGGTAGGGGAGGAAGAAAGGGAAATGGGCATGTATGCTGGGTCTGGAAAGCTCTACCCTTCACTGAGGTCTCAGAGCTGAGGCAGAGATCTGTGCATATGTTCTCTGAGAAATGACTGTGGGTTTTTAGCTGGTTGCAATCTTCTGTTGTGGAAAACAAGGTTTGGACATGGGTCTTGGTGTTAAAACTTCAGCCAGGGAAAAGGGACAGCAGATGGCAGCTTTTGACCATCAAATGGAGTTAATATGAGACTGAGAAAGCACAAAGGAACACTGGACAGTCACAGAGGGTACCTGTTGTGCCCAAGATAGTTCTCACCTTTGCTTTAATACTAAAAAGTCCAAAGAATTGGTTCAGTTATACTACACCTGCACTGTACTGCAGCTGTTGGACTTAGTAAAAGACTAAAACTCTGATTTCCTGCATGAACTCGACTCGTGCGGAACAGCAGGTTTCCTACATTCATACATGCACACCATTGACTAGTAAAAGCTATGAAACAATTGCTGGAGAATTGACTGGGAGGAGATATACTCTATCAAATACAAAACTTGCATTTCTTTTTTCCCCACTTTCCCAGGCTGGAATGTATTGCCCGGGATGCTGAGCTGGTGGATAAGTCCGTGGCAGATCTGAAACGGTTAGGGGAACTCATCCACAATAGCTGTGTGTCCGCGATGCAAGAATACGAGGAGCAACTAAAGGAAAATCCAAGTGAAGGTGAGCAAGAGGGTTGTGTGCTGCTGTTGTGGTGGTTTTGGGGGAGTTCCATGGAGGTGGTGAGAGAACCAGCCCCTTGCTGGACAGGGAGTTGTGCCACACTGCAACTGAAAAAGCAAAGAACAAGAGAAAAACCCGCTTAAACCATCCCATCTCTGCTAGGTAGCTCTTACCAACGAAGTGAAACCCCCGAGTCTTCTGCTCAGGCTGGAAAGTGTCATTTGGGTCTGTTGGCTTCTGCTGAACATGAGTTTTTGTGGGGAGGTGCTGAAGTCATCAGCTTATTTAATGCTGGACCACAAGGCAAAGCAGATTATATTTAACTGCTCCTGGGAATCAAACTGGTGCTGTTTGTTCCACGGTAAAGCTGGATCTGCAACTAGCACTTCTCAGAGATGGCATCATCAGCCACTCTATAGCTGATCTGTGCTGTTTGTTTGGAGATACCAGGGGTCTAGGCTGGATTTCACGCTGGGTCTCTGCCTGTTGCAGCTGAACAAAACTACTGAAGAAAAATCCAGTGTACTTAAATGTATTTTTAAAGAAAATGGTACTGGGAGGTGTTTGCATTGCAGATCTAAGTGAATCAGTGAAACACAACTTATACTTTAGTCCTGCCTTAGCAGACAGCCTTGTGTTTAAATAAGAGATTGTAGGCAAGGTCTTCATCTCTGCGTGTTTAGATGTTTTTACAGAGGCACTTTTTTCTGTAAGAGTTCTCTAAGTTGCCATGTTTTATTGCTGAGCAGGAAAAGGACCTGGAAAAAGAAGAGGTCCTACTATCAAAATTTCTGGTGTCCAAGTCAACGTGAAATCCATCATCCAGCATGAAGAGGAGTTTGAAATGCTACATAAATCGATTCCCACGGACCCAGAGGAGAGGAAGAAGTGAGTTTGACTCAGTGGGCAATGCAGAAAGAAGCTCAGGGAGTTTGAATTTTGTAGTGGGAAGGGAATAGCCTAGATGTGTGGATTTGCTTTATCCTCTGCAGCATTAAAAGTAGCTCACGTTTGAAATGCCTTCAGGTACCGCCTGACGTGCCGTGTCAAAGCTGCCCATTTTGATGTAGACTGGGGAGTGGAGGAGGATTCTCGCTTGTTAGTGGGAATTTACGAGCATGGTTATGGAAACTGGGAGCTAATTAAAACCGATCCAGAATTGAAGTTATCTGATAAGGTAGGTCACTTTGCTTGTTGCTTGCGTTGGGTCCATTGCAGTGTTCACAGACAACATGTTTGCTTTACTTCAGAAACAGATGTTTATGTTTGTAACCGCTCCAAAAATAATAATAAATAATAATGAGGCAAACAGCGACCTCCATGGAATGTTACATGCTTGATGGAAAGCAGAGTTGTGTTAGTTGATTGGCAGTAAATTTTCTCTGAGCGGTACCATATGAACCACACTGAAATGGTGCAGGAAGAAAATGGTAATGCTGACATGTGTGGTTACGTGCACGGCGGAGACGGTGCATTGCATAACCGTGACTTGATATTTCCTTAAGCATCTCAGAAGAAGCTGAGTCTGAATTTCTATGTGGAAATAATTTTTCACAGATTTGACACCGCGTATGTCAAGGCTGGTCTGTGTTAGCTTTGAGGGTGTAGTTAGATGACTGGCTATGGCAGCAAAGCCAACTGGAAAGCCTCCATCTAGTTCCTCTGTTCCATTCCCATAAGAACCATTTATGGGGGCCATATTGAAATGATCCAGGTTAAAAATAAGCCGCCATCCCTTGTGTCAGCACAATGGAAGGAGAGCAAACTGCAACGTAGGGCTGAGGAACATCGGGACTCTCTGCACCAGCTTTGCTGCCAATGCGCTGCATTCCCGTGACATCCCCACTGGTGTTTTCAGCAAAGATCAGACTGTGGCTGAGCGCCCTCCTGCAATGAAGTTCAGAAAGGTGTTTCCTTCAGAAAGGAAACAATTGCCTGGGACACACCACCCAGTTTGCAATGAAGTATGAAGGTAACCAGAGTTGGCAAACTGAGGAACTTCCTCCACAAAGTGGCACCTTTAGCCTCGTTTTCCACTGAAGATTCTGCATCTGTGCCATTACTGTGGCAGTGTCTGAGGACGTTACCAGAGAGGACAAGGTTCTCACAAACAAAGCTGAGGTGTCAAGGAGAGTGGACTCAGTTTTGCAACTCAAGTTGCAAATACAGTTTGCAAAGTTTTTGGGTTGTTTTTTTTTTGTTTTTTTTTTTTAACTTCTTTTTGCACACTTACAAGAAAGATCATAGAGAATCTAGAGAGTTGCCTGGGGGTCCTTTCTTTTCTGCAAAAGGCCAAGGGGAGGGATGCTTGCTCCAGGAGCTTTTCTTTTGGCTAGACAGGGGATCCAGCTCCCACACAGAACCTTCATGTTCCCTGAGAAGGTGCAGCATCTCCAACCTTTTGTTGGACCTGGAAGGACTGCTGCTAGTGTGTATCTCTTTTGCCAGTGTTTGATATAGGTGCATGTGGGTGTATCTTTTTATTTTTTTTTCTCTTCTTTATCAAAGATCCTACCTGTTGAGACAGATAAGAAACCTCAGGGAAAACAGCTCCAGACCCGTGTTGATTATCTACTGAAACTGCTGAAGAAAGATCTGGACAAAAAAGAGAACATGAAAGATGGGGAAGAGGTGAGATGTGGCTGCTTGATTCTGGGGGTTTCAGAATGAATGGTTTGCTGATGGTAGGAGATAGTCTGTGTTCCCAGGTCACTGAACATCATCTACATGAAAGGATATGGATTTGTTTGTCTGTTGTCTGATTATGTTGTGATACTGAAATGATAATTAGTAAGGAACAAGTAATTAATTATTGCATTTACTGAGGAACTCAGGCTCATCAGATTTCCTGCCACTCTGCAGGACCAGCAGTTGTTTGTGAGATGTTCAGGAGGTGGGGTATGTCCTCAGGAAGCAGCTGTAGCTGTTTGCTTGCTCTGACTTGTTTTGTGTTTTCACCAGGGCAAGCTAAAGAAGAGGAAACCACGAGTAAAGAAAGAGAACAAGGCTCCCAAAGTCAAAGATGAGCATGGGAATGAACTCTCCTCTCCTCGGCACTCAGACAACCAGTCAGAAGAAGGTGAAGTCAAGGTGAGTCAACTCTCTGGATAAGCCACGTTTCTGGGTTTCCTAGAGCTACACTCTTATTGCAGAAACTCACTTGGAGAATCACCCCTAGCAAATGCCCTGTGGAGTCAGGGGACACCACGGAGAGTATTCCCACAGGAGACCAGCAAATTCACAAAAACACATACAGCTCTTGGTGGAAAAGGAGGACATGCACTTTTACATTAATGCTTTTAAAGGTTTTGATGCATCCTAGAATGGCCACACACATCCATATACTGACTTGGAGGAAAGGTTGTCTCAGGACAAAGTCTGTTGCCCTTATAAAGGAGAGAAAGAAGAATTGTTTCCCCTCTCCTTTTCAGTACGTCAGCCGGTGGTGAAGCTGGAGTTTACCAAGGTCATGCTGTTGCTTAGAAAACCTTCTGTCTTTGAGTGGTTTGGCTTGAAGTCTAAGGCTTTTTGTTCGTGTGCTGATCCATATCTACCTTAGGGGCTGAGCGTTCTCGAGCACAGCTGGCATAGGAAGGCAGTGCTTATCCACAGCCTGCCAGCTACTTACAGACTGGGGCTCATCTGGTGGTTTTTTATACCTTTTTTTCAAGGGTTGGGTGGGCTGCAGCTGGTTAAGTGGGACTTGCTGTCTGGTTAAAGAGGTGTGAGGGCAAATTTGGATGGACCTCCAAAATTGCCTGTGTTTCAAGGATGTCATTTTTATGGAAGAAAGTGTACACGAGGTGAAGGACTTGAACTTTGTGCTGTGACTGATTTTCTAGGAGGATGGCTTGGAAAAGAGCCCTGTGAAAAAGAAACAGAAGAAGAAAGAGAATAAAGAGAACAAGGAAAAACAGACAACCACCAAGAAGGAAAAGGAAAGCGATAAAGAGAAAAAGAAGACAAAAGACAAGAAAGAAAAGGTACGCAGTACTCTCAGGAGCAGTTTAAGAGATAGAAAAGCCTCTGAGCAGAAGGGCAAGCTATGAGATGTATGATTGATTAAAGGCCCTGTGTGAAGTGACATCAGTGAAGCACTGTGGGGTGAGGTGGTATCCCATTTTCAGCCCTCCTGAATTCTTTCTTGTGAAGAATTGCAACCAAAAGTGGAAAAGGCAATGTATCCTAAAGCTTGATGGAATGTTAGCAAAAAGGAAGGGATTTTGTTGGGCTGCCTTTAAAGTACAGCTGTCCCTCTGACAGTGATATGGCCAAATAGCTGATTCTAAGGAAGAGACGGGAAAGATCCTGGAGCACTCAGATCCAAGTTCTGTTCACAAGGATGGCAGCTCCTTGTCAGTATTTCTTTCTACTTTAAATTCACCCCAAATAACCCAACTGGCCACACCATCAAGACTATGAGTTGTCCTTGTTGCTGTTCAGAACTCACCAAAATGAGGGTTTCAACATCAGTGGTATGTTGCGGACTAAAATGTCCCTTGAATTTTGGGTACAACTGCCCTGAGGCTGGATTCAAATTGGAAGGGGGGTAAAAACTTCTCTAATAATGGCCTGTAGTACCTGTCCAAGGAACAGGTATGTACTACATGCCCGGTATGTTTTGACACTGAGGTTACAAGTGCAAACGAAGAACGTTCATTGCATATGTAGGGGAAAGTTTGCTTTCCAGTGATTTTTGGTGTGACTTGGATTCTAAAGGGCTTTGACTGCAAATAAGTCATATAAGTCATAATTTACGTTAACAGGCAATTATTTGAGGTTGCTTTCCAGAGGGTCTGAGGACTAGCGACCTCACATGAAGTTGCAAATCCTTGTAGACATGAGACTACTCTGAGCTCTGTCCTTTGCAAGGGATATATATTCTTTAGCTTAACCTCTCTTCCAAGTCTTCAACATTGTTTTTCTCTCTGTGTGTATGGATATCATGTTCACATCCAAAATGTTGACTCTGACTTCTCTCTGCTCCCTCAGGGATGACGTAAAGCTAAATAGAGGCATTATAGCTAAATAATTTGAGATCTTGGGAGGAAAGTTGTAGGAGCGGTGCCTGAGGTTTAACAACTGCCAGGAACAATAGTGTGGAGGTTGTTTGTTGGATCGCTTGGGATCCTGCAGTCTGGCTCATCATGTGACCTGTGTAATTTGTCCTCGTAAAGCCTAAAGGTGGTGAAGCCAAATCTGGAAGTAAAGGGAAGAGATCACAAGGTCCCGTCCACATCACCGCAGGGAGCGAGCCGATCCCCATTGGAGAAGACGAGGATGACGATCTGGACCAAGAAACATTCAGCATAGTGAGTATTTTCCTTGGGAGATGGGAGGCCAGTGGCAGAGAACCCAGAAAGGCAGCCAGGGTTTTGCTTAGGTGTTATCCAAGGATGTATTTTAGGTGTCAGAGTGTGAGCCCCCTTCTAGTGCCCCACGGTAGTTTCCTCTGGCCGACCTGAAAGCATGGCAGGACAACCACTTCTGTGCCTACCAGCTTCCTGCTGTTAATGGCACTTCAACTGGAAGAAACTTTAAAGCTCTTTCAGCTCCCGATTCTCACCAAGCAATTGCACTGTTGAAGGGTTCAGATAACTCTCTACAAAATTCAGCTTTGCACGAGCACACATGTTCATCCTCTGCCTCTGCCAGGGATGCCATCCAGGGCAGAAGAGGGTGGCATGTCAACAGAGCACACAGAAGAGCTCTCTTCTTCAGCTGATGATTTTCCCCTGCTCATTTGACAGGCCTGGGTTGCAGAAGACCCTGCAGCCTTAGGTGGTCACCTCTCTCCTGTAGAAGCCAAGGAGCTATTTGTGCTTTTCCAGGCGGGGAAATGCAGGAGAGTTTTGAGGGTGACCTTGTTCTAGCTGTAGGAGGTAGGGAGTTGTCTGAGCTGTAAGCACTTCCCTCGCTGTGTAAATGCCTCTTTCAGCAAACATGCCTGCAAGGCTCCTTGTAAAAAAATAGCCTTTTGGTAAAAGTTGTCATGATAGAATCTCCTTGGCCTGACTGGCACAGGGAAGTGCTGAAATATGACTTTTTAACAACGGTTCTCTAAATTAAAATCTGTGTATTCCCTGCAGGTCCTGTGGGTTGGTTTTTTTTTTGTGTCTGTTTTGTTCTTTTTCTTTCCCTCTGTGATGCATGAAAGGTCTGGTCAGGCAGTAGAAACCTGTCTGATGTGCTGTCTGTGCGCAGTGTTGATGAGCACAGCTGAAAAAGCCGGTGCTTTCATCTCACATTTCCCAGTTTGGGTAAAAGCAATAGATTAAAGCGCCCACAGATGGGGGTGGCCAGGGAGGCTACTGAGTGGGCGCTCCTTCAGCTGGGGCTGCTGGCTCAGCACGGCAGCGCTCAGTTATGCCTCCCTGCCCGCTGTGGGATCAGGGAAAGAACAAACCCTGTGTGCAATTACAGTTTGCAAAGCAAATTGCTCCCCTCTAAAAGGGGCAGAAGCAGAGATGGAGAGACTCCTTTTCCCCCCTGATTATTTTCTGCAGCATGTGTAGCAAATCGCTGTTTTCAGAGCTGGTTTCTCCTTGCCTAATGGTCAGATAAAGTTAATATCTAATGCTAATGAACTTCTTCCAGCTCTGATTAAGAGCCCTGTGCCAAATGAATCACTTTCTGCTCTCTGTTGCTTTTTCAAGTGCAAGGAAAGGATGAGACCAGTAAAAAAAGCACTAAAGCAACTCGATAAGCCTGACAAGGGACTGACGGTTCAAGAGCAGCTGGAGCATACGCGCAACTGCCTCCTAAAAATTGGGGACCGCATCTCTGAGTGCCTTAAAGCCTACACTGACCAGGATCACATCAAGCTGTGGAGAAGGTGAGGGATCATTTTGTTTTGTTGGTTGGTCTGTGATAGTTCTTGCTGGATTTTATGTGGATGAGTGTGCCATCTGCCTCTTATTTAACCTGTGAAATCTTATGTTCCCTAGCCCACTCAGTCCACGACCAGCCTCAGCTGAGGGTTTTGTCTGCAACTTGTGCTGTTTTTTTTAAATTGATTTCAGAGCTAGTTTAGATAAACCAGTGCACACCTCTTTATTTTACTTTGAAGAGCCTGGCTCCAGCTCTTCTGATCATCCTGTCCTGGGCTGGGTTGAGACTGTTTTCTTTAGAGGGGGTAGAACTGATTTGTTGTTGGTTTGAAAGCAGCTGGCAGTTAAAGTGCTGATATAGCAATCAACAGAATATTTTTTTTCCTTTGATATAGCAATTAACAGATTTTTTTTTTTTTCCTTCTAGGAACCTATGGATATTTGTGTCAAAATTCACAGAATTTGATGCCAGAAAACTGCACAAACTCTACAAGATGGCTCATAAGAAAAGATCGCAGGAAGAGGAGGTGAGATCTGAAGTGCCTTCCCTCCGGTTGTTGTCTTTACACGTTGTCACACTTGAAGTGTCAATACATTCTGACTCTTATCATGGGCTTGCTTTATTGTTGTTGGCAGTCTGTGATTTTTCTTAACATCTAAACAGTCTGGTTGCATTTGCCTCCTCTTTCATGGGGCATTTTTCCCTTCACCTAACAACACTGATCACTTTGTCCTGGCTGTTCTGACCAAGAAAAAGCATTGCCTGGTGTGAAATGTTGTGTTGAGTTGATCTTTAGAGTGAAAAGTCTGGGAGTACTGCTCTGTAGAGATAGGGTGCGGAAGCAGAGTACAAGTGTGGTGGAGGACAGGCAGTTTTGTCTTGAGTAGGACAAAACTGGGCCTGTCCACCACCACACTTGTACCATTGCCATTCATACCATGCTTGGGCACAGCTGGTTCACCAAGTCCTCAAAGAGGTTGGTGGCCCACAGCAGAAAACTCCAGAGCCTGACAGACAAGGCTGTTGCTCACTCACATAGTCTGAATCTTTTGGTGGAAGAGTAGTTGAGCTGTAACCCTCTCTTCCACCTTACAGGAGCAGAAGAAGAAGGAGGACATGTCCAGCATGAAGAAACCCTTCCGCCCAGAGCCATCAGGCTCCAGCCGTGATTCTGTGATGTCCCAGTCTCATGTGCCTCACAATCCTCATTCCCAGAAGATCCACATGCCCCCATCCCACGCCCAGCAGCAGATGCACGGGCACCCACGTGACAACTACGGCCATCCCAACAAGAGACATTTCAGTAACACAGGTGAGCTCTGGCAAACCGACAAACCATCCCTTCTAACCCGATGGCTGGCTGTTTGCTCTTGGACACAAATCCTTCTGGGACTTGGAGCTGCTCAGGTTTAAAGATGATGGGATGGAATGTAGATTACCACTGTGCTTCTTGCTAGACTAGAAAACATGGTGATGCAGTGATGAAAAGAGCATAAGAACAGGACAGAATAGGATTTGCTAGAATAATGATAAAGAAATTCAAAGATCAAAATTGGGCCCGTGTAGTTTAGGGGGGAGAAAGTTAAAAGGGCACAGCAATAGTTACTGTTTCTTTGAGAAACAGCAAAGTAATGGGCTTAAAATAAAGCATGAAAGACACTCACTGGTGCCTTCCTAATTGCAGACCGAGGAGAATGGCAGAGGGATCGAAAGTTCAACTACGGTGGCAACAGCAACCAGATGTGGGGTGGGGAGCGGCATCACCAGTATGAGCAGCACTGGTACAAGGACCACCACTACGGGGATCGACGATCTCGTGGAGAGCCCCACCGGAGCTCTGGGAACTACAGACCAAATAACCTCTCCCGCAAGAGGCCATACGAGCAGTACAACAGTGACCGAGACCACAGAGGCCACCGGGATTATTATGACAGGTAATTAATTCCCTTTCATCTCAGAAGGGCTGGGAAGAGTTTGCAGTGACACACCTGGGCATGGTGGCCAAGCGTTCCTTGGGGAACTGATCTCCATCTATTCGTTTTCTCTCTGCAGGCACCACCATGATTCCAAGCGTCGACGATCCGATGAATTCAGGCCTCAGAACTACCACCAGCAGGATTTCCGACGGATGTCTGATCACAGGCCACCCATGGGATACCATGGCCAAGGACCTTCGGACCACTACAGGTCTTTCCACACAGACAAATCGGGAGATTACAAACAGCCTCTCCCACCACCTCACCCTGCAGTGTCGGACCCTCGCTCACCCCCCTCTCAGAAATCCCCCCATGATTCCAAGTCACCTCTCGACCACAGGTCACCTCTGGATAGGTCGTTAGAACAGAAAAACAATCCAGATTATAACTGGAACATGCGGAAAACATAAAGTGACTGAGGAGGGGAAAGCGAATGTCTGAAATACTTGGTTTGATGCAACAGTGGCTGGTTTCTCCAAACCAGCAACCAGAAACTCTGAACATGCTGCTATCATCTTGCTGGGTCAAGGAGGATTTTGGGGGAGTAGGTGGAGGAAGATTTTCCCTAACTCTTGGTTTGGATTCCCATTTCCTTTCCCCTCTTTTACCATTGAACTCTGAAACCAGCCTTGCTGCCTCATCCTTTGTTTTGGTTTTGTTTTCCCCGTTCCGATGGACCCAAGGGAATTTTCCCCAGCCAGTGTTTCCCCAAATTGAGAAAGTGGATCGATGCTGCTGAGGACTGTGCAGAAGGCTGGATGCCTGCTCTGACTTGATGTTACATGACAGATGCTGCTTTGGGGTGGGGATAAACTGGTTGGGCTGGGCTTTGTGTGTAACCAGCATAGGGCAATGGGAGGACATATTCAAGGAGGGACGGGAGAGTCCAAGCTTGGTTGAAAGAAGGACTCGATGTCTTCCTGCAGAGTGACTCCAAAGGAGTTGGAGCCATGCTGGTGACAATCCATTGCTTTCCTGGCCACATTATCATTTCCGTGTCTTTATCCATTTCAAGAAACTGGCTCTGCTTTGATTGCTGTTGTGTCCCCTGCAACAGAAGAGGTGTTGGGGGATCTTCCTCCCATCTCCAGGGCTGGAATTGGCAAATCTTGACTCCAGGGGCCTTTGGGATATATGAAAAACAGACTTCTTTAGTGAAGGCTTAGTTCTTTTCTAAGCAGTAGGAAAGAAATTGAGGTGAGAGCAGTATTTCCCAGTGGACAGGGCTCAGGAATTCATTACAAAACTCCTCTCTTCTGACACAGGCAGCTTGGATGGTCTGGAAACTGAGAGATGCTGGCTGGGAGCTGCAAGGTCAAAAGATAGCTCTGAATATCTGGGGATCCTGAAGCTCCTAATCTCCCTGCCACTGAAGTGCTCCAGTCTCTGGGCATGTCCCTTCTCTCTGCACTTTGTGGAAACAGTGATCACAAACCTTCACTGCAACCAAAGCAGAGGGGATCGTAGAGCAGAGTTAAATAGGCATCCAGTGGACTGATGGCTGTTGAGCTAACAGTCACCTTCCAGCAGTGAAATGCTAAAAGTACCTCCACTGAAAAACCTTCTGTCTGTCTATGTTGGAAATGTGCCTGAGGGCTTAGCACCTAAGTGAGCAGGGGGAGAATGAGGAATTCAGGACTGGGTCCTTAAAAATCCTTGCAGCCAGATGTCTTAGGAGCCTGGCATGGCAGAGGAAGGAGAGGAATTTGCAGCCCAGCTTGGTGGACTTCAGAGCAAACACTCCTCCAAGTGCCACAACATATGAGACTGGTGTGGTGAGAGGAGTTGTTGCCCAGAAGTAGTTTGGGCGGTTATTTTTTATGTCCTAGGTCTTTGTCCATAGAGTCACATCCCTGGAGACCACAAAGCTCTCCCAACAGCTGGGCTGCCCAGAGCCTGGTGCCTGGGGATGGGTCATCTCCTAGAGCTCAGTATTAAAGACCAGGCTGTTCCAGGTGCCTCTTTTTGGTGGGGAACACAAGCTGGGCCTCCTGTTAAATTGCCAGTATCTGACCCTTATAAGCTGTGATGTTCTTTCCCTGAAAGACTAAGGGGAGATGGGTGTTCAGGGCTGGCTTCCTGACTCCAGCCAGCGCCTCACACAAACTGACACTAACAACCCCCTGCTCCCCGCTCCCGCTCAGTGCATCCCTTGAAATACTGTCATTCCCTCTTTTCTGAACCCGCTGCTTTAACGGGACACGCAGGAAGTGTTTTGTTCCCCTTTTGTTTTTATTTTGCCAGATTTTCACCAAAATGCAGGGCGGTTTTGCTTCCTTAGGGGCACTGTGCTGCCCCAGGAAAGTGTTAACGCTTGTGTTTACCTGTGCCAGGAGGAGGTGAAGGCGAGTCTTCCACAGTCCCCCTTGGAGCTGCTGGGTGATGGGAAGGTGCTGAGATACAGCAGGTGTCCCCGGCGTTTCTCACTAAGCTGTGATTGCAGGCGCGCTCGCTCTGGTATTCAACAAAGAGGTCCTTTCTTTTCAGAGGTATTAGCTTTTAATGTGAAAATGGAAGAAACCTCGGAGGGGCAAAGAGAATTGCTCTTTTTGTTCACCAAGCGGTGCTATTGCCATGGAAAGCTCGTGCCATACACTTGTAGCAAAAGGCAATACTGGCCAGACCAGTGTTACGGTTTTGAACCCCAGCAAGAGGTTTTTTTTCTGTGTGCAGACATAGTGGGGGATGATTCTGCTCACCCCACGTGTGAGGTTGGTCAGGGTTTCCTTCTCGTGCAACAGCAGAAGCTTAACCCATATCCACCGAAGAGCTGTCCCTACTGTCACCCTGATACTGAAATCACATAGGCGTGTTGGTGGGTTTTTTTCCACTCGTGGTGGGTGGATCCTCACTGGGTTTGGCTTTAATGAAGCTGGAGAACTAGATTTGGGAGAAAATCCTCCCTGAGAGTGCACACACACACTCTCTGTCCCCTCAGCACAGGGACCATAACCAGACACAGTCACTTGGATGAGAGTGCCATCAGAGGGGAGACGTCCACAGCCATAAATTTCACTGCGGTGTTTGCATCAACACCTGCGACAGCTCTTCCTTTCCAACCAACAGCGGGATTCCCTCCAGCCTGTTTGCAGGAAAAAGTAGCAACTTGCTGGGTTTTCTTTTTTTTTTTAAAAAAAAGAGAGTTTTTTTCGGCCTGACCCCCTTTGGAAACGGTGTATATGAATTGACACTATGGAAGTCCTGCAGACCGAAACCTGCTGCGGGACAGGCAGTGCGGTGCCCAACCGAAGTGGATAACTTAACAGCGCTCCCAAGTCATTAAACGTGAACAGTTTAAGTGATCCACACAAAAATATACTATTCTGCTTTCACCCATTTCCTCCTGACCTCCGTCTCCCCTCTGGGGAGAGAAGGACTTACTGTAAAAATGTGGACTTTTAAACTTGTTGACTAAAAACAGTAATTAATATTAATTTATATTTGTGAAAAAAATGCCACTGTCCTAGTGATTTCTGATGTAAATATGTTGTTTATATAGTATGTATTAAATTTTCCTACATTGTAAAACTGCTGTACTTTTGATTCTTGTATATTAAAAAGTGTTACTGAGATTTTCAGAACCGCGCCAGCGTGGTGTGTTCGGGGGAGGGATGGGGGGGGTGTGTGAGGGTGGGCTTGGGGTGTCCTGCAGCCCCCTTGGTACAACACGGCTCCGGTGGAAGCACTGGGCGAGCCCCTGAACCCGGGGCCCTTTTCCTGCGTTCCTCGGGCATGCTGGGATGGGTATTTTCACTGAGCAGGAATAAGCATGTTCTTCTTGGCTGTTTCACATAGTTTCGCAGTCTGCGGTGATAGAGACTTGGAAACCCCTTCGGATGGGAATTTCCACCCTATCAGAAGCCCATTTCCACCAGGATTTTGCTGGGATGGCAGCAATGTTTATGCGTTTATCCAGCCCCTGTCTTTTCTGGATCTCTGGGTGAGCGTAAACCACTTTTTGACCCTTTCTAGGGAGAATTCTCATTTCTGTAGGAGAAGCGCTGCTTCTGTTACATCTCTGGAGTTCTGCCCTCTGTCCCCAGCCCCTCCTGGGCAGGATGTACCTCTCCCCAGGTGGGATGCAGTGGCATCCCATGGGCTACTTTGGGTTTGATCTTTCCCTTCCACCTGAAACCCACACGGCAGGACACGGTGTGGGAATTTAAGCTGTTTTTCCCGAGTTACAAGAGCTCATTGTAAAAACACTTTTCCCACCTGTAGCCACCGGGTCCAGCCCTTCCCGGCCTCCCTGCTGCTGAGCCAAGTTTCAGACGAGAGTGAAATTTCCCAGTTGAGTTATACGCCCCTGAAAAATGGTTTTCTTAATGGAAAGAGTTGGCTGGCTGTGAGCCGGGGGGCTGCAGCAGGGAGAGGAGGAGGGGGCTTGGCCATGGGGAAGTGTGGGGGCTGTGGGGAACTGGGCTGGTTGTCCTTACCCAGAGCAACAGGGAGGTGAATCTATCTGAGGTGGGTGATGTTTTTAATTCGACACTGAGTCATCTTCTACGCAGGGGTAAGAGAAGCAGAGGCCTGAGTATCCAGGGCAGTGGGCAAGTACGTTATGGCCACCATGATGGGGACATTGGCGTCATCTCCCTGGCACCCCCTTGCCAGCCTGTATCCGCAGCACCACGCTGCAAACACTGAAATCCTAAAGCCTTGTCAAAGCTCATGGGGAAACGACCCCTTGGTGAGACGCAACTTCCCCCATCTCCCTCTTGGGTGAGTCTAGTGGATCCTGCACGAGCATCTCCTCTACAAGGCCGTGGTCCATGTTGTGTGGTGGCCATCCCAGTGTGCTGGGCAGGGCAGTTGGCTGTGACTGGGCCATGTCTGCATTGTCTAGGTTGGAGCCATGAGGACAGCCACCAGCTTGTCTCTGTAAAGGGACCTAAGGGAGGTCCCCTCAGCCGGAGGGGGAGCAGGACCCCCCACCCTGCCTTGGACCCATCCCAGGGCGGAGACATGGAGGCTGAGGAACTTCTTGCTTTGCGCCGTGCCAGAGCCGACCCTCTAGAGGGCAGCCGGTTTCCAGCAAAACATCCATTTTTCGGTGAACAGTAATCCACTGTGGTGGCTGTTCCCAGCCAGCCGGGTGGGAGGAGTGGCTGGGGACTGCTGTGTCCCTGCTACCCCAGAGCCACCGGATTCAAAGCTGGGAGCAGCCAAGGCTCTGGCCTGAGGCCAGGGGACGGGCAGAAGCAGCCAAGACGGGGCTTGAAGCTATACCTGTGGTGCTTGAGCGTTCATCACACCACAGGCTGGTGTGCTTCAGGCAGAGGAGTAGAACCCAACAGGACCTTGAGGCCCCAGGGCCTGCCTGCAGAGGCTGCACCCTCACCTGCTGTTCAACATGACTTGGAGAACACTTTGAACCTCTCAGAGATGCCATTGGGTCATTGCTGCCACCTTTCCCTGGTGTCCCTGCGTGGCCTGTGCCTTCACCGCCCTCCTCCTGGGCACAGTTCCATGCCACGTGTGACTAACGAGGACAGGAACACCCCAGTCACTCAGGGCACCTCAGCACTTTGTCCCATCAGGAGATACAGGTGTGCTCTTGCTGCCCAAGGCTGGAGAGCAGGGGACCATTGGCGATGTCTTGGCAGGGCAGTGAGGAAGAGAGACCCCCAGTCCTCCTTCCCCCCTTCCTCCTACCCCAAACTGGACATTTTTTATATAACTTTGCAGATTCAGCTAAAACCAAGCTCCTGGAAGCTGGTACAAGTGGTGACTGAGGGAATGGGTTTGGCTCTTCCTGAAAGCTGCCATTTCTTCAGGGATCTGGTGGAGGGGGCAGGTTGGGTCTCAGATCTCTGGTACTGGGTGTCTTTGCATGGATTTGCCCAAATAACCATAGAATCATAGAATGGTTAGAGTTGGAAGGGACCTTGAAGATCATCGAGTTCCAACCCCCCTGCCATGAGCAGGGACAGCTCCCACCAGACCAGGTTGCTCAAAGCCCCATCCAGCCTGGCCTTGAACACTTCCAGGGATGGGGCAGCCACAACTTTTCTGGGCAACCTCTTCCAGTGCCTAATGTGTGTCTTCAGCTGGTGCTGGTGTCCTATCCAGCCTCAGCATCCCCCTGGTCCCAGCTGCAGGGGCAAAGAGTCCTTCAGCTTCTCCAAAAAGAGAATTTGCAGTTTTGGTTCCCCTCGTTAGAGGGCAGTAAGAGACCCGCCTGGGACCAGGAGTGATGCCCAAGAGAGGGGAGATCATCAGGATGGCATCTCAGCTGCTGGGGCAAGCAAGGTAAGGGTGATGGTATGGGCCTGGATACCACGGCTACATGCCTTCTTTCCCAGCAAGGCTCAGCTCCAATAATTTATTATCTATATTTTCTCTCCTCACCCCCTTTTTATTTTTTCTCATTTGGCTGTAGATAAATAAAACCCCAATGTGAGATTCTGAGGAGCATTTAGGGCAGCTCTCAAAGGGTCCCTGGGTTACAGAGGGAAGGAAGCTGCTCCATGAATGAAGAAACAGGGCAGCATCTGGAGCAGGACACAGACACACTGGGAACAAACTGAGACCCACTCATTTATTGTCAAAAAAACCTCAAACTTTACTTGTGTTTCTCTCAATAAATAATTTACAGTATATACATGCGGTGACACTCCCGTGGGTCTCAACTCAGGGAGGAGGTGGAAGGTGGGGGGACCTTCTCATAATGCCCCCCCCTTCCTTTGCTTATGCATTTCTTTTATTTCCAAGTATCGGGTCTTTCTTGGCCACACTTCACCTTTAACCAGAACTGGGTCAAACACAACCAAAATAAAGTGCTTCACTGTTTGCTTCTAAAATAGGGATACCCCAGCCGCTGCGTGACAAGAAGGCCACCACTGGAGTGTTCACCTGGACACGCCATCATCAAACAGACTTTTCCTGGGCTGGAAATTACCCCTAAACCACAGCTCACCACGGCGTAGGGTGACTGTTGTATAGGAAAGGGAGGTCTTAAGGGAAATACTGACTTGTTGGCACGCTGTGGTTTGGCCAAAGACGGCTTTCAAAAAGCTCTGTGCCTTCAGAGCAATGTTTTGCAGCAACTGTTAATCTATGGGGTAACAGAGAAAAAATAAATAGTTTCCTCTTGCCCAGTGTCAAATTTTGACTTTCAAAAACTTGTGGTTTTCATTTCTAGGGAAGACAAAAACTTAGTTCTTTCTTTAAAAAAAAAAAAAAAAAAGAAACAAAAAGTCCAAATCAGCCTGGCTGAGCAATTAGTGCACTGGGAAACTAAAAAGCTGTCCCGTGCTGTGGTCCAGTGGCTGCTCTCCTGGGCGCCTTCGATCTGTGATATCCTTATTTCAAAATCTCCCTCAAGAGAATACCTGGGGCACCAGCAAACAAAGCAAGGAGCAAAGTAGTAAACACATCTTTTTTTTTTTTTTCTTGTCTTTTCCTTAAACATTTAAAAACCAATTACATCTCTTCATCTGTACAGTCACACGAGATCAATGCCAGGGCTCTATATATTAAAGAGACAATATAAATTACATCCATTGACACAATTCTGCATTTCTCTGCTGCTTTACAAATGGAGCTCTAGAGCTGTTAGGACACAATGAATAGTCACGTTGAGTATTTACACCAGGCTGCCTCTTGGCACCAGTTCAGACTGCCCAACGTAGCCTGTTCCACCTCTTTTGGTGCTAGCTTGTCTCATCATGCCCCGAGACCTCCCCTGAGGAGCAGATGACCCCAAGAGTGACACATGTTTTGGGGCTGGTTTCCAGGAACTTCCCCCCGAGGAAAGTAGGGAAAACCCGTCAAGAGGTCTCAAAGATGCAGACCAAAGGTGGTCTTGCTGTTTGTTCAGTGGGCGATGAGGTGAACCACAGAGGAACACGGAGAGGAGGCAATGGGCAGCACTATGTGGTGGGGGAAGGAGATTATTAATGGTTTCAAGGCAGGGAACAGACATTTGGGGGTAGTCGGGGGGGGTCCTCTGCTGCATCCCGTCTTCTGGTTGGATTTCTGACATTTCCCCATTTCTGATACAAGCCCAGAAGGACTTAAGGTGCAACTGGTCTGCAATGGGGTTGCAAGTCGTGGCCCCAGGACAAGGAGCAGAGCAGAGACCTAGCAGCAAACAAAGAGAGTGTGATGCTCCTGCTCCATCCCAGGGCCTGGCTAAGCCGTGGGCACGTGAGGGGGTGCAGGGCGTGGATGGGGTCTCCCACTGAGCAGCCTCCTCACTGCCAGCTCTAGGGGATCAGGCAGCAAATGGTGCAAGGAACTCATCCAACACTGGGCAGAAGTTACAGAAACCACTTGAATACTGGCCAGGTTTCTCCTGTTGCCATCAAGAGTCCTTGGTGGGTCCAGGCAGAGACAAGGGAGCCAGTAATAAAACTACCAAGTAAATCAAATGAATCAACTGGCTAAAATATGAGATGCCCTTTGAACCACAGCAAATGCAAGTCAAGGCTTGAGGAACAAGTTCCTCTTCTACCCAGAAGATGGCTGGCACTGGTGAGTGGGCAAATGTGGGACCCTTCCCCACCATTCTGGCCCATTGCACCACTTTCTGCAACAACAGGGCTGCAGGGAGAGTGGGACATGCCCAAAAAGTAGAGCCCAGCCCCATTATGCTGGCCAGGCTCGGCCCCATCTCACTGCTCTGTGCCCTCCTCGCACACTCTGCTCTCCAAAGACAAAGCCACGGTCACATAGGCCAACATCAGTCATTATGTGCATTTTCCAGGCCTGGGGGAGCACTATGAGGAGGTGGAGGCTCCTTAGCACCCATGCTACTGGGAGGAGGAGGAGGACGAGATGGGAAGGCAAGGAGGAAGGTCCAGACAATGTACAGTCCAGCAAAAATTCCTGACCAGTCCCATTGGCAGCACATTCCTCCCAGGCAAGAGCTTGGAAGGTGGAGGACCTGGTGCTGAAGAGAGGGGTTGAGATTTGAGGACAACCCGTGGGGCTCTGATATCCAGACTCCCGTTGTCCAGTGCCGCCATCTCATCCCTGGTCCCCTCCTACTCCTCTTTCCCGGCTCTCCATGGTGAGAAGGAGCAAACCTCTATAACAAGCCCAGCCAACACTGACTCAAACACAGCAGTGCTACCCAGAGGGCAGGGGAGGTCCCCGAGGGAGCCATGTTGCCCGGGGCCAGGTCCCGTGTCCTTTCATAGAGGTGCAGCTTGTCTTTGTTGGAGTGAAGCATCTTCACATCCTCAAAGGCATAGTAAGCAGCCAGCATGAAGTTGACATCCCCCGTGGTGAGGAGGTCGAAGACGCAGGACTGGAAGTAGAGGTCCTCCACGGGCAGCTTCTCTCTGCACTTGGCCATGGCTGTTTCATATGTGAAGGCCTGGGGGGGAGCTGACAGGCTGGGCCCCTTCCTACGAGCACGGCCCTCTGTGGCCTGAGCCGAGCGAATGGTCTGGAAGTCAATCTGTTGGTTGAGCGGACAACCACGGAGGCACAGGTAGAGGCCCTGACTGTCCCGGTCCTCCACAGCATTGACCACCTCCTCTGGCATCCGCACAGCGAAGGTGAGGTACCGGCCCACTTGCCTCACCACGATGGTAGTGCCAATGTACTTGGCCTGGATCTCGATGTGTTGGCCTGAGACCTTCTCGGTGATCTTCAGGCTGTTGGCTCCATGCTTGTCCCCACCATTCTTGGAGCCGTCAGCAAAGGCAGCGGGGAGCTCGTCCATCTCTGCCTGGTACACTTTCTGGTCCACGCACTCCTGGAAGCTCTTGAAGATGATGGTGAGCTGCAGGGGAGGAAAGAAAGGCACGGAGTTACAAGGAACAATGACCAACTGAGAGGACATGGCCACCACCAGGAGCAGCATGGGAGGTGGAGGAGCCGTTTCTTCAGCCTAGCTGGGAGTGTGACCTTCAGCTCATGGGCAGGTGCTTCCTTCTAAGAAGTTGCCCCAACTTTTAGGCACCCAAACATGGACATCTTGCTTCAGCACAGATATAAGGATAGTATCTATGGAGTGAAGACCCAGACGCTGGACTGAACATACCATCTGGATCTGAGCTGTTATCTCCAGGCCCAACACAAGAACTCTCTTGTAGCTGGAGCTGGTTGGAGTATCACAACTCACAGGCTTGTGGTGGCATGCCTGCACATGCAGCACTGTCTTGCCTCCAGGGCCTGGCAGGTGGTAGAGGGAGATGAGCCCTGACTCTCCTACAGAAGGTGGAGCTTCTGCTCTGGCTCCCATGACATTTACAACCCAAAGGCTTCTTCCCTTCCCTGGCTACACGCAGACCAATAGAATCTTCTCCACTCTCCCAGGAGTGACATGGGAGTAGACTGAACCCAACACGGCTCCCCACCCTTGGCTGGGCTCAAACACGGGTCTCTAGCTGGAGGAAGGACCTCACAGCACTTGCTTTTCCCTTTCTCACCTGGCTTTGCAGGGAAGGCTTGATGAGGAAGAATAGAGTTTGCATGGGAGAAAGAGCAACTTGCTCTTCTTCCCATGCAAATTATGCTTCCTCTTTCACCTCTTGCAGACTTGCTTTTCTTCTTGCACCTCCTTCCACGAAGGGGCAGACTGAGACCTGACCAGAGCAGGGCAGGAGTGGAGGAGAGATGGCTCCAGCAGCTCCAAGGGCTGAGTTTAAAGGGAAAAACTGAGGCTCCCCAAGGACTAGGCTGAGCATGATGTGGCTCCCAATGCTTCTGCTCCCCGTGGTGCTGGCAAGGAACCTGGAGCTGCCCAGAACCCTGGCAACATCCCTCTCTCCCACCCACTCCTCCACTGAGTGCCCAAATGCTCGCAGCCCCATGACAGCCTTGCTATCCCCTCCTCAGCCACATCATGAGGCACCACCATGCCCCGAGTTTCAGGCTGTACTAACCCTAATGAGAACCTCCTGCTACCTCCTCTGGGTCCAGCCTCACCTCTGGCTGGAAAAAGAAGGGTAGACCAGAGAATGTAATGAAAAAACACAAAGAGTGTGCCCTGTGGAGTGAGAGGCTCCCATCCTTTCCAACAGCACATGGTCCTCTAGCAATGACCCAGTAATGCTTTCCACAGCTCATGCTGCAGATCTCATGACTAATCCCTCCTCACCACAAGCCCATGAGGCAGATAACGGGTGAAAAGGCTCATTTAAGATAATGATCCTGGGATCCATTTGAGTAATTCTAGGTTCCTGGTGTCCTTAAGGACCATTTTTTTCAAGCCTGACTTCCCTGCAACCTTCAGCAGGTTGTGAAGTCTTTTGGTAGGTAAGGACTTGAAAGCATCATTAAGTATCCTTCAGGAGGTTTAGTAAGGACAAGTCAAAATCAAAACGCCAGCTCCAGCTCAGCTAAAAACAGGTCACATCCAAAGCTGACAAGTCCTACATGTGCTTCTCTTCCCACACACAGGGAGCAGCAGATTTCCCAGACATAGTGGGACAGGGTATCTTCCAAAAGCAAGAGGCTGCCTCCACCCGAGTCTCCCCTTTTTTGGCACAAAAAGTGGTTTGTTAGCTCTAGAGCTTGTGCACCACAGTGCAAGATGAAGCTGAGGCCTCCTGAAGCTGAGGCCTTGTCACACAAGCCCTGCTGTACCACGACAGCACATTTTCACTGGGGTTTTCTCAGTGTTTGCCCTGTACCTTCAGGATGTTTATTTAGGCTGTCAAAACACCACCACAAAAAGACTGTGCCCCACAAAATGCCTTGACTTGGCTGCAAACCACAGACAATTACGAGCCTGGGCAGAGGAGGAAGCAGTGTGAGGAGCTCAGCTCCCTCCAGGCTGTTCCCTGCGAGCTGGAGCCTCCCTGAAGGGCAGTCCTGGGTTTGCTTGGACCTTGGGTGTCCCCCAAAAGGTGCCACCATCATTCCTGGTCTGGCTGTTCACAGAAACCTGGAGTTGCCCAAGTAGGAGCCCTCTTAATTTGCCATCCCTGACTTTGGCCGTGATTGCCCTCTGAGCTGCAGCATCTCAGCCTCCTAACCCTGATGGGGTTGGATGTGTTCAGGAAGAAACCACAAGCCAGGTAAGTGGCAGTGGGGACAGAGGAAGGATGGCTATCTGATATTTAGGGCCAAACACCCAAATTCAGAGGAGCTCCCACCCGGTCTTGCCCTCCCCAAGGATCATAGAATCATAGAATGGTTAGAGTTGGAAGGGACCTCAAATATCATCAAGTTCCAACGCCCCTGCCACGGGCAGGGACACCTCCCAGTAAAGCAGGTTGCTCAAGGATATGCGCAAATGGTGGCGGAAAGAGACAGTGGGAAGAAAGGCTGTCCAGAAACACCTCTGCCCTTGCCCACCTCTGCTCACGGAGACAAGCCCGAGGCTCACCTTGCTGGTGGCAGTGGCCGTGGAGCCAGGCAGCACTGGCGTGTTGGTGACCTGGACATTCAGGTAGTTATTGTCTATAAGCGGCCAAGCCCCTTGCACCTTGCAGGTTTGGAAAGTGTCTGTGAAAGTCCTGAGGTGGGGGTCTCCAAAGAGCCCGCAGTGGGTATAGTTGGGGGCAGCTGAGTGTTTGTGAAAGCTCTTCTCATAGTGGCAGATTTCGGGGCTGTCGGAGCGCTCCTGGCTGTCCCCGGGGGGCAATGTCCGGAGGCGGGGTTGGGAAGTGGGGCCATCCTTGGAGCAGTTGTGTTGCTCCATGAGATCGTCTATGCCATGCACAGCGGAGTGGTAGGCCAGGTCCCCCCTGCAGGTGCGGGCGGTGCGGCGGGTGCAGTGCGCGTAGGCGCGCAGCGCCGTGCAGAATTCGGGTGCCTCCTCTGTCCCCAGGTGGTGGGAGCCTGACGTGGCCGCCCAGAACTCAGAGTTGCACTTGAGGATCTTGCATGGAGACGTCACTGCGGGAGAGGAGGAAAACACAAGGTGGTCAGTGCTTGAGGAACATCCATCTCTACCTCCTACTCTACCCCCAGCAAGAGGGTTGGTGTCTTCCTCCCACAGCCCAAGCTCATGACATTGGCTCTACCGCGTGACCGGGCCTTGCTCACCAGACATGACCTTCTCACATGACCCAAACTCTCATGCATCAAAGCCAAAGAAACCAACAGGATCTGCCCCAATTTAAGCCAAGAAGGGAAAGAGCATCCAGCCTTTACAGTAATGCTCCTGGGGGAAAACCAGGATGTGGAAGAAAGGGACATATTCATTAGCAGAGATGAGGGAGGGTCATTAATGTGAGGGGATACAGTGGGTGTTTTAATGCCTTTTTGGGGTTTGACATTCAAAGCTCTGTGCTGCATGAATTACTGTGCGTTGTGTCCAGATCAAGCTCTATCAGGGCAAAAATCTGCCTGCCTTCCTTTTCCTCCTTCATGGGCATGGGGAAACCCAGCCCTGGCGTGACCACTGTGCCCCAGACACGTTGACACGCAGTGGTTAGAGCAGGATCCACACCATGACCAACCCCACAGCAGAGCCAGCAGCCACCCCACCATCCTCAACGGCTACACCAATGCATGGACCCAATGCTTGCCGGTGTCCCCGTGCTCCTGGGAAGAAGCAGGAGCCAAAAAAACCTCTTTTGTGCCTGCTGTGCACCTCTGCCCAGCCCTGGGAGCCCGTTCCCAGCCAAGGGAAGGCAGATAGAGAACAAGAGATGGAGGAGAAAAACCGGCGTGGCCGGGTGCGGGGATGCCAGCCGAGCCCTTGCCTTGCATTGCTTGTGTGGGGGCAAAGCCAAAGGCAGTAGAGCCTTCATCAGACTCAACCGCAGCCCAGGTGCCTGCTGGCAAGGTGGAGGAAGGCAAGGAAAATTCACATCCTGGTTTCTTCCTCCCCCCAACATCCGTTCCCCTGGAACAGACACAAAAGCAGCTGTGCAAAAAGTACACGGTCATCACTGGATGTCGCACAGACACTGCCCTGCCCCTGCCAGTTTGGATTCATGCTGGGCAAACCCAGGCTCACACCACCTAAAATTCATGGTGTTTTCCCCCCCTCTACTCTTAATCGACCCCCGTGGTGGGCCTGGGCACAGGACAGACTCAAGCCCAAAAGGCAGCAGAAGGACAAGAAGAAAAGCCCCACCGTTTCCAGATGCTCTGGTGGTGCCTCTCACAGGCGCATACATTCCCGTCCCGGGGTTTGTTTAGAAGGAGGCTGGCAAGGCATCTCTGCCAAAACCATTTCAGATTTGTTTAAAAAGAAAGTTACAAAACCCAGTATTGTTTCAGGGAAAACAGTATGTTTTACTTTCAAACATGGCAGCGCTGGAAACCTAAACATAGCTGGTGCTGGAAAATCAGAAAGGGAGACCAAGGCTATAAACCACTAAGCAGTTGAGCTTTGAGAATTACAAGCCTGTCTGCTCTCCCTTTCCAAGAAGAGTGAAGTGCAAATAGGAAACGGTGACAGGTTCCTCACAGTTTTAAAATTCATGTTTAATAAACTCAGATGCTTGCAACACTGAGAACCCAGGAGCTGTTTTGTCTTGGCAGCATCCCATTCAGACCTGTGAGAAGCACTGTGGAAAGTCTTTTTAACTCATCGTTGACCAGAGGAGACTTGATAACAAGCTTTCCACCTGGGACTGTGGGCTCACCCTTCAAATTCATGGGCCAAATTTAAAAACATTTCTTATTCCACACCCCTTTCTTTTCCACCCCAGCCATGTGGTTTTCCACCAAAGCTACTCAGCTTATCAGCGGGCTTCCCATCACACACAGCCACTGCCTTGCCACGGCGTGCTTAGCCTGGCGTTTCTCCTGGATGAGAAACACAATGCAGATGCTGTCTTCTTCCCAGCAGCATGCAGAAAAAGCCCAGCTCCCCAGCGGGAGGTTGTACGTTCAAACATGGCTGTTGCAATAGGTTATCAGCCAGCAGAGTGCCCAAACTCAAGAGGGAGAAGGTAAGGGATGGCATTTCATGCAGGTGATTGCACATGGCAGCACAGCCGGAGTGACAGGAGTGAGTTTGCTGGGCACAGGGAAGCATTCTTTGGGGCGAGATGCCCACGATGCAGGTTTCTCAGGGTGGAAAACAAGGAAAAAGTTCCTCACACCCTCTGATGTGAAGCTCTGCAAATCTCCAGGATCCTCCCAGTGGAAGGCAGGAGTCAAAATACCAGGCAGGAGCGTGACCAGCGCCACCCCGTTGTCAGTTATCCCAAACAATTGTGGCACCAGGCAATTAAAATCATTGCTCTCCTAGTAGTTATGCTAATGTACAATTTGAGGATGCCTCGAGGTCGCATGTGGCCCGTCACTGCAGACACATTTGCCAGCACAGCCCCGGGAGGAGCTGGAGGACACATCCCTGGACATGTAGGACCCACACACTCCACCGCACCCAACGGCTATGCCAGGATGCAGGGTGCAGAGCATCCCATCCAGCGAGCAGAGCCCAGGCTGCTCCAGCCACAGTGTAGATGGGTTGGGGCTTTTTTTCAGTAGGAATAAAGCTGTAACCTGTTGCTCTCTAAGGACATGTTCATTTGCTTGGACGAGGAGATGCAGGCGTGAGCTGTCACAGCCTACAGACAAGGTGAGCTGCTGCAAAACAGCCCCCCCCAAAGTGCTAAACACATCCCCACATTGAGCATCCCTCACCACTGCACAGCCCCGGGGTCACTCGTGACTTTATAAGGTGCTGAGTTAAAAAACATTAAAACAACCCGACGAAACCACGGAGAGGGAAGCCCATCTCCTTCCTCCCTGGGCCTGAAGGGGGAGCGTTCTTCTTTAAGATGTTATCGCTGGGGTTTTGGCACCCTTTTCGCCGTTTCGCTCAGGGCCCCATATAAGGCCAGATATTTCCAAAGCCAGGTGCCGAGCGGCAGAGGCGGTGGGTCCCTCCTCGCCTGGGCTGTCCCAGAGATGCTTCTCCAACCGCCCTGGTGGCCACCGGGTCTGGCAAAAAACTCTTGCGCTGCTGGGGAGGGACCACAGCAGATAAAAGCAAGGAAGAAGCCATCTCCTGCTCCAACAAGCAGGCCCTGCCTCGTCCCCTCTGGCAGCAGCTTTGGCACAGCGGTGCAGGCTCATTTGTACCCAGGCCAAGAAACGATGTTTATTCAATTTCACATAATCTATTTTCCATCGACTCACAATGGATCTGTTTTTCAACCACAGATGACTTAGCACGGAAACAAACCCCTTCTCAAGCAGGAACCTGGCTCTCCTGGGATCTGTGAGACACCCCTGAGAGTCTGGGTGATGCCACCACCCTTCTCCACGGCAAAGGGTCCTCCCTCCCCAGGATGGTTGATTTCAGTCCCTGCTAGCCCAGCTGCCTCCTAACTTCCCCATCATCTTCTCTTTTCAAGGGCTTGGTGCCACTCAATCGAGGCACAACATTTCCTTCAGTGTCTTGAAACCAACAGTTTCAGAAAGTTTAAAGACAGAAGGAACCATGAAATCACCTGGACAAAGATAGCCCCCCACCCCATGCAAAGCCCGGTGCCCCATGTTTGTTCAGGTACACCTCCCATGAGGACTTCTGCGGTCTGTGCCATCTGAAAAGCCACCCCTTTTCCTCCGAAGGCTGTTTCAGGAGTTTATCACCTTTACAAAACGCGGGTCTTAGTTCTAAGTGGATTTTATCTGACTTCATTGTAAGGACATAAAAAGAACCAGCGATTTTCTCCAAAGCAGTAAAAGGTCCGTTAGTAACCAGTATGTTTCCCACAAAGATATTTACACACTGCAATCAAGTCACTTGTCAATCCCTGAGATAAGCTAAACGGTTTGCACTTTTAAGTTCTCCCTGGAAGGTGTTTGCCCAGCCCTACCATCAGTCCTCCCTCCGGCAGGCTTGTTTCCTGCAAAAACCTGCCACCCTAATGGGTGATACGACGCAGGACACACGCTCCCCGCTCTCCCAAGGTCACCCTTTTTGCAGCACAACCAGCACCGAGATGTGTGGTTTGGCCGTGACCTTTTCCAGAGCTCCCAGTTTGCAAAGATCCTGCAAGCATCCTGGGGTCCACCTGCCCCAGTGAGCTCCTGCATAGTCAGGAGCCTGGGGTACCACACAACCTGGGTTCCACCACTCTGCCCTTGTCACTGGTACGTTGTATTAAACGCTGCTAAATCAAGTGTTCAGACCTGTTCCACGCATGCATCTTGCTTTAACAGCCTTTTGATTATCAGTGCCCCCTATTTTCCCTTCAGCTGATGTCAGGTTACCTGGATCTCATTTACCCAAATCACGCTTTTTCAAAAAAACAGCTCAAAATGAACAATTCATTTGTTCTCCTGGAATTTCTCTATGAAAAACAACGACTGGAAATTAATTTCAGAAAGCCAAAGCCAATTCTGTTAAGACTCTCGGGTGCACGTAAACCAGACCTGTTAATTTTAAAGTGCTCACTGCTAAGAGATGTTTTTTAATATCCTCTCTGTTACTAACGGGCTGGAAAGTATTTCATCACCCACATGTGATGCAAATACATCATCCCGCGTCTTTCCAAATATATGGATTGAAGTGTAGATGTGCAAGCCTCACACATGCAGTAAAAGGCTTTTTCGGAGAACATAGTAAAACGTAATTACCTTTGGCCTCAGATCTGAGCACCTTGACTCAGGCTCCTAAACACATATTTATTTAAGTAATCTAAATAAACATATTTATGCTGACACCTCAATAGGAAAGGCACAATTCTTGGAGGCGCTAAATACCAGTAACATCTACTAGCCTCAAGGAGACATGGGCTGCTCAGCTCCTGGGCGGACAGCAGTCACCACCAGCACCAGAATGACCCCAAGAGAGTTAAAATACTCCACACTGCTCCTCAAAAGCCTGGCTGACGGGATCCCTTCCAGCATGATTTCCCGAGTCCAAAGCAAAACCAGAGGGAGAGAAAGACATCAGCCCTTTGCACCCACTGTCCACATCCTAGCGGGGAAGTCTACATGAGCCACCCCACCTATGGACCATGCTGGACCCAATGAGCCACCCCACCTGTGGACCATGGGACCAAGACTTGGGTCCAGCGTGTGGGCTGTAAGGTTAACACACACCAACCAGTGACTTGTCACACCAGAGAGAGAAATGAGCCCATCGCTGCCATCCCCAGCCCTGATGGATGGGGTGTCACAGGCAGGGGCAGCTCTCCTGAGCCCCAAAGGGCACCGTGGGGTGAGGAAGACCCAAGGGCCACCTGACTCAAGCTTGGTGAAAGGATTTGTGCACGATGGCAGCGCCGGGCTCTTCCAGCGACCTCCTTTGAACTGTTAATCAAGCACAATCTTGCAGAATAATAGCCTGGTTATTATTGCCTTGTTTGCATAACAAAGAGGCCCAATAAAACTGATTTGACTGTGCTCAGAGGGGGTGTGAAAGATCAGCCCTGAGAAAAGAGCTGCAGGAATGCAGCAAACTGCTCCAAAGCCTCAACCCAGGAAGAAAGACAATGCAATTTGCCATCAAGAAAAGCCCAATAGACCAATAAATTACCCATGTGCAAAGGGATTAGATCAGGTTTCAGTTGCACTGAAGTGGGGGGAGGAGGACCAGGAGGAGGGAACTGAAGGAGAAAAATAAACCTGGCTCTCTTAAAGTGCTGGAGCTCATATTTTGCAAGGGCGTGCAGGGGGAGGTTGGCTCCGAGGGGCCACCTTCCACGCTGGGGCCCGGGTTTTGTGCTCTCTTCCATTGGCAAAAGCAGCAGTTGCATTAAATCCAGGCAAAAGACCACTGATAGCATGATTTTAGGTGTACCCAAGAGCACACGTCAATCCACGCAGCTTCTTTTAGCCCAGTCTTTGTCTTGCTCAAGAGGACGCTGAGGAAAAGCTTTCTCCAGGTGAAGTCAAACGAAGGACACAGAAGTTTTCTGTTTTCAACCTGTGTCAATCACCTGGAGGACCTGCCATGGCCATCTCCCTTTGTCCTCAGCACTGAGTTCATGGCCCCCCTATCCTTCCTCTCCTGCCCTCATGGAATCACAGGGCAAGCACGGGCAGGGAAAAAAAGCAGAGTCAGTATCTTCACAAGCAGGAACCGTTGGACGCTGCCGAAGGAGCCCTTGATCATTCCTATCACTTAGTCAGCTCTTTTGGCCCCGAGAGTCAGCTTACTGCTGACCCGGCATGCTCAGCGGGGGCAAGGGTGTCTCTCTCCAGCCCCCCCAGTCAGCATCGTTCCTCCACACTCACCTCGACATCCCCATGCAGGGAGAAGGGCAAGTAGAAACCATCAACCATGGAGCCACCAGAAGCTGATGATGCTACTCTGATCACTACCAAGAAAATCTGGGGAGGCGCAGGAGGCATGATGGGCTGAGAGGAGGAACCAGTATTCACAGCCAAAACCAGTAACAGAATTGCAGACTTTGCTCTTGTAACTTCGTCCTGGGATTCAGGCTTCAGCATTGGCTTTGCCACAACCATTGAGGTCGCCCCAGCTCAGAAGAAGCAGCGCTGGTGGATGGATGGTTTGGAGGATGTAGGTACTGCTTCAGTGGATGGAGGACAAGGAGGGTGGGAGGGAAGTGATCTGCTCTGATTCTCCATCTGCAGAAGGGTGCTAATGAGGCTGGATCCCTGCCACAGCAGGGTGCTGTGGGCTGGAAAGCGGTGCTGGAGCTGCACACCTGGGCTTTCCCAGCTGGGGAGTGCCCAGCCACTTTCACCAAGAGTTCTCAAGAGCTGGGTAAGTCTCCTGGAAGGGAGTGGTCCATTTTACAGATGAGGACGCAGAGGAAGCGAAAGGTTTCACTCGAGACAAGCCCGGTGGCAAGAGAGGTGGATTCACTCTTTCATCCCTTGCATGAACCATCACCCTCAGCTTCCTCCCCCCAGGGGGCCACCACCACCCATGTCCCCATCCTGAAGAGGCAGTACCCAGACAAGGCCACCTTTGCCAGCTAACTCTCATCACTGAGTGGTTCAGGTTTCCAGCAGACATGGCTCTCCCCACGCTGAAGCTGTTTTCCCAGGGTGCCTTTGAAGGCAGGGCTGCCACCCACCAGCGCCCGGGGGCCCCCCAGGTGTGGCAGTGGGTCCCTCGCCCTCCTCCCCCTCGCCCGGGCAGCGGTGGGGCTGGCAGGGAAATGCTTTCTGCTCACAGGTGTGGATTCCCTCTAGGAATAATCATCCCCACCGTGCTCTTGTGAAATTTCAAACCCTTCAAACACAGAGGTAAATGAGACACGAAAACGAGGAGATGGAGAAAAGCCCGGAGCACATAAATCTGGATGAGGCAAATTTATACAATTAAACGCCTGCCAAAAAAATTGCGGCATCTCAATCAGAGGCGTTGGTTTGTGCGGCGGGGCTTGGGGTGGCAGCTGCCCGGCTGGCAGGCAGCAGCACCACGAGACCCCCAAAAAACCCAGGTGGGCACCCAACTAATGTTGGGACCACACGGGGACCTAGTGGATCCCCTCCCATGAGCTGGGCTCCCACCCAGCACCAAATCCACTGCCTGCGTCCCATGGAAGCCACAGGAGCTGTTCTTCCATAACAACCACAGACCTTCAGAGGTTTATTTGTTTTTAAATTCACCTGAACTCAAGGTTTTCAGAGAAAAAGTAACTTTCCAACTGGACCTCGGTCCTGCTGCTCTGTGCACTCCCATCCCCAGCACAGCGATGCTCTCAGAAACAGGCCCTGGGTGATCTCACATCACTGTGAGCTGGCCAAGCCCAGAGCCAAGATCTGTCCCTAAAACGTCCTGCCACATGTCCTTGTCATCTCAGCAAAGGGCCGTCTGGAGTGTGTCACACAGCAAAAAAAAAAAAGGTAGCTTGTCCAAAACCCAAAATGCCATAGATCATTATTAGGGCTTTGGGGACCAGAGTCAACAGCTGTCCAGGAAGGAGAGGAAACCGAGGGAGGAGAAAATACTTTGGACTCAAGCGAAGCTTGCTCTCTGCCTGACCCATAAAACCCCGGTACGTGCAAGGACAGTTCTGCCTGCTGGCGATTAAACGGCCAAACTCCCCAGGATGCCCAGGCATGGGGAAAGTGGGACTCGACACCCTTCTGGTGCTCCACCCTGAGAAGGACCTACTGTTCTCACATCTAGAAGGACGCCAGCCCCCGGCTGCCCTGCACACCATGGCCGGGCCGTTAGACAGAGCGGCTCAGTCTGCGCCTACGAGGGCTGCGTGTGTGTAGGAGCCAGCTTGTTCTCCGCAGCAAAGAGCCCGATGACTTCATCAAGGGGATGGCATCTGGTTTTGCAGTTGGCCATAATTCAATTCTCCCCCTTGCTGCAGGAATTTCAGCTGGTGAAGCAGTGATTTACTCAGCCGGGGCTGCACTTGAGTGCAAAGCAATCTTGAAGCTACAATCGAACGCCCTGTTATTTTGAGAGCTCACGGACAAGGGAATAAATATCCTCTTCTTTTCATCCCAGTAGCTGCCAAGTGCAAGGGTACAAAGCTTTTTAAAGGCATTGAGGGGCTCTCCTCTTACAAGTGCGTTCCCCGGTGCCACTGCCTGCACAGATCACTCCTGACCTGCAGCATCAGGACAGGATTTGCCAGGATAGCCACAAAAAGGCCAGGCAGCCCTTCACCTGCCTCACCACAGCTCCACTTCTCAGCATCCCTCCACCCCCCCCTTCCCCATCATCCCAGCACACATCACTCCTGCCTTGCAGCATCCCCAAGTTCACCCCACAGCCCCCTTCAAACCACCTGGGACCCCAATGCTCATTTTTTTTTAGCCCTGAGTTCCCATATTCCTCCTTATTCCAAGTTTGGCGTCTTCTCCAATGTGCAAACTAAATCAAACCCATCCAGATGCACCAAGCCCCCTTGTCTTTGACCTTCTTTGCTGTCCTGCTAATGCTCATCCCCTTGGGAGCTGTAGGACTTGCCCGGGGGGTCTCCTGAAGGACTGATGGGCTGAAGAAGGGCTCTTTCAGGCCACGCACTGCCCTGCCAGAGCTTACAGTTGCTTTATGGGATGTGCCCACCAGGGAGCCAAGAAGAGAGACCACAAAACTCATTGTCACTGCGCCCTGATCCAGCGCCACATCCCAGGGACAGCAGGTTGGTGCAGAGATGGAGCAGAACTCCCAGGATGGGAAGTTTTTATGGCTGTCCAGCCCTGCGAGCACTTTCACGGGCACATCTGACTCGGCACAGCTGTTTGGGCCACGAAGAAGGAAACCCCAGCTGCTGCCATGATAAATCCAAAGCCACTCTTAGTATCCCCCTGTTGTTCCCAAAAACCAAGGGCTGGGATTTTCACCATTTTCTGTGGAAGAAAGCAACATATCCACCCCATCGGCATTAAAAACAAGGCGCCTCCTTCCAGCTCCACAACGAGCCTTGCTGGCAATCGCAGAGAACTCCCTGTTCCAAGCAGGAGACCGGCTCCGAGCGAGCAACAAAAACAGGGAAGCCAAAATATTTCCAGGTTTACGTTTGAATCCCTCCCTTCTTCTCTGCCCCGACAGCATCCCGCACAGGCGCGCATGCTCCCCTGCCACCACCTTCCCGGGCCCCCAGCCGGGCTCCCCGATCCCAGCGTTGGGGAGGTGTTGTTTTAACAGCCTCTAAGCCCCCCTTCTCAATTTCGGCTTAATGCTGCCATCACGTCCCTCCCTGCCGCTGAGACAAAAGCCATTTATCAACCCAACCAATACACCTCCAGTAGGGACGGATCCTTATCTGGAATCAACCTCAGATGGAGAAGGGGCAGGAAAATCCCATTTTTTTTCCCCTTTTTCTTTTGGAGGCAGGAGCATATTACAGCCGGAATGGGAAAGCTGAAGCCAAACTGGGAAAACCAAAGCAAAGAGGAGTATGAGGGAGAGAGCACCAAAGCCTGACATCTGGGGCAAAACATCCAGAGCCAGATTTCTGAAGTACAAGAGGGCACAAGATTTGCAGGAAAATTCGGCACGGCTTGTACTGGGAGGCACAGGTTGGGGGTCAGCTAAGCACCCCCGGGGAAACTGGGGTCCCAGCAGGGAAAGGAGTGTACCCGTGAGCATGGTGACACTGGGACAAGCAGGAAAAGTGTCAGCAGTGGCCTGCTCTGCCCAAACCTCATTCCCCAGATGCCCCACGCTCACAGGTCACCCTGACCCACGCCGGTGGATGCTGGATGGTGGGGGCTGCCCAGGGGGCAGTGGGGTGAAGCCACCGCTGTGAGAGCAGCCTAAGCGGGAATCCAGCCTGGGGTGTGTGTGTAGGGGGCTGGGGGCTGGAGGAGGGAGGTTTTAAGCAAATAAATAAATAGGGCAGGACTCGGCGAGGCACTGATCTGACACGCCAAGCACCCGCTTGGGCAGCCTCCAGCAGCCCCGCTCAGCCTGGGCTCTCAGATGGAGGTGCAAAGCTTCCTCAGAGCTGGGGAACTCACAAAATCCCAGGAAGCAAAAGGGGAAAAAAGAGGCAAGGATCTTCCAGGGAATAAATCCCCCCTCCATTTTTTCCAAAAAAGCTTTCAACGAAAGCCCCCGGCGTGCTCCCAGCCCCGCACACACGGGGAGCACCGCCTGCGCCCCGCTCCCGCAGGCTCCGGATCGCCTCGTTCTGCCAGTTCTTTGCACCTTATTTGACTGCTGAAGGGAAGAATCAAACAAAGCAACCAGCCAGATCTCCTATCAAGTTCTTTCTTGCACCGTAAATCTCACCCGCCTTCCCAATGCTTTGCAACTCAAAACGCTCCGAAAAAGGACGTTAAGCAACGCACGTTGGGAGCAGATCCAGTTTTCCCAACCAAAAAAAAAAAAAAAAAATTTTAAAAAAATGGGGTTCAGCCTCCAGCCTGCTGGGAACTGGGAAGTCCCCTGGGAGAAAGTGGGGTGCAGAGGGACACCTCAGTGCGAAGGGCAGCGCTGAGAAGGCTGGCTTTTCCCGTAATGGGGCTAAAAGGGCAAAGGGGGGAGGAAGGGCGTAAAGCAGTTATTTATTTATTTACTGCATGTGTGTGCAAGACTGCTTCACCTACAGTTATGCAAAAGAAAGGCAGAGGCGATTTAAAAATTAATAAATTAAGAAAAAAATAAAAAAAAATCCAAGAAAAGTTTTACTAAACTAAAAAGATAAACGAGGAGATTTAAGAGTTAGGGCTTTTTCTTTCTCCCTTCTGCTTTCTCTCCTTTTTTTTTTTTCCTCCCCCCTTTGCAAGTGAAAAAAAAAAAAAAAAAAAAGGGAGGAAAAGAAATTGGAGAGTTTTGGAAGGAACAAATCCGCCTCTGTGGACTGGGTTTCCCCTCCCCCAACAAAAACAAGCACTCAGGGCTTGAAGGAATTTGCAGGCACAGATCTGCCAAAAACATTGTGAAAAACTATGGGGGATTCATTGGAAACAGATGGCGTTTTCAGCTGTAATTCTGAAATTCTCTCCTTTTTCTGACACAATACAAACAAACCGGGGATGGAGAAAGGGAGGAGAGGGGGGAGGAGGCAGAGCCCCGGCGATCGGTGCGAACGGCCGGGGGTGCCCGGGCAAGGACTCGCCCGGGGGGAGCCGATGCTTGCCCGGACCATTTGGTTGCCATCCCTCCCCTCGGACAGCACAACGGCTGAGGTTTCCTAAAGAAATCATGGTGCTTAGCACCCAACTCTTCTTTCCCCCCCAAAAAAAAACCCATCCCCGGGGGCGGCGAGGGGAGAAAAGGGGGAAGCCCGCTCGGTACCGCGCCCGCGCATCCTCCGCCGCCCGCCCAGGTGAGCCCCGCGGGGGTGCTCCCCCTACTCGAGCCCCCCCAGCCCCTCCCCAAACACCCGAATTTCCCCAAATCAACAAAGCAACGACCCTCCTTCTCCTCCTCACCCCCCACTCCCCCTTTGGTTATTCCCGGGGGGCTCGCAGCGGGAGTCAAGGGCACTGATTTGGCATGTGGGGTGGTGATGTGTGGGTCCGTCGTCCCGCTCCCACCCCCCAAATTTCAAAGTGCAGACTACTGGGGGTGGGGGGGAATGGGAAAACAACCTAACCTGCCTGTCGCTGTCAGAAAGAACCCCCGGCTGCCTTTCGCTTTGATTTCCACCATCTCCTTCCTTGTGGGATGGAGGCAGCGGGGAGACAAAGAAGATGAGGTCAAGGAAAGAAAAAAAAAAAAAACAAAAAAAAAAAGCCACCCACCGCAACTGCTCGGGGAAAAGGGGAATGAAAAGGGAAGGGGGGGACACACGGGACGACGGGGACCCACACCAAAACTGAGCCCCACTTGGTTATTTTAAACATGTGGCAAACTGCTGCAAGGAGAGGGAGAAAGAAAGAGGCCCAGAGACAGGGGGAACGGAGGCGGCTATCCAAAGGCTGGGAGAAATACAGGGAAGGAGGGGGGAAAAATATCTTCAAAATGAAAGAGGCTGTTCCTTACCTGAAGGGAAGATGCAGAGAAAGAGAGGGAGGATTTGGAAAAGTCCCAGGGCTGTGGATCCTGCCCCTCTCCCCATACCCATCCATCCAGCTCGAGCTTNGGATGGGAGGAAGAGAAAAACAAAAGGGAAAAATAAATCAATCGAAAGAAAGACTTGGAAAAAAAAAATAACCACCAAAATCAAAAGCCCCACATGGCTCCGCGGAGCGATGCAGGGACGGGCGGCCCCAGCTCCGCGCTCCGGTGGCCTCCGCACTGAGAGATTACACAGACTTTTTCTCCTTCTTTCCTCCTCCTCCTCTCCTTCCCCTCCCATTACAAAACCAGCCCAAACCATCAATCATCCCGCCTGCCTTCCAATGCCTGCATCCTCTCCCCTGCGCCTCCTCCACCGCCCGCCTCCCCGGCCATGCTCCTCCGGCGGCGTGGAAGGGGCGGAGGAACCGCGGCCATGGGCAGGGAGAGGAGAAGCAAGAGGCTGGCAGACCCGCACAAGGGGGTTATTGCCGGGGGTCCAGCCGCCAAACCCTCCCGTGGCCTATGGGGAAGGGGTTGGGGGTCCGGGTGGTCCTACCCAGGACGGACTGCGGGGCTGAGACTGAATTTTTTTTGCCCCCATGCGTGGCCACTCGGTTGCCACCTGGGAGAGGGGCTTTCTCCCACCCCACCGGGGGTCTCGACACCCCAGGCACTCTCCCATGGGCCTAGCAAGTGCTTTGGATTTCTCCAGATTTAAGCCATTTGGGGCAAAAGGCCCGTCGGATGGCAGAGGAGGGAAACTGAGGCAGGGGGATGCTAAGCAGTTTGTGAGGGGCACGGATGGCAAGAGCAATGCTGTGGTCCCCAGCCCCCTGGGACATGTCCGTTCACCCCTACCCTCTACCCCCAGCCCTGGCACAAGGGCAGCTCCTCCATACTGTAGGTGTGAGCGTTTCACAACCGTTCCAGGTCATTCACCCGCGCTGGCACTGGCATCGGCAGCGGTGAAGTAAACCCAGCTGACTCAGAAACAGCAAGCCTCACAGATCCCTATCATCAGACCGACACTCCTCAGAGAAAGGGACAAGAGGGTGACAACTGCTGGAAGTCCCCAGATCCTGCTGCCAGCCCACTGAGGACTGATGGAGGGGACTCACGTGTACCAAACCCTCTCTCAGGACCTCCACCATAGCCTAGTTTGCACCACCAGCCAGTGTACAGACTTGGATATTCAGCTTTCTCTGGGGGAAAAGTCTCACCAGTTGCGATGCCACAGTTGTTCTAGGGGGGTGTCACTTTGTAAGCACCCCTAAAGATGCTCTGGGCCGCTCCCAGGCAGATGGCAGTCCTGGGAGCACCCTCCTGGTCCATACAGATGCAGCAACAGCTTGAAGCATGCAGGTTATCTGCCTGCTGGGCTTCAAAATCCTGCTGTTTTCCACCTCCTGCCGTGTCACAGCAGAAGGAAGTGAGCAGGTGGGACCTGCAGCGCTACAGTCCCAGGGGTCTGCTCCACCCAGGAAGGGGCTAAGAGGCATCTTAACAGCCCCACTTGGATCCATTTAAAATTTCTTTTGAAGGATGTTTTAGCCACAGCGAACTAAGACAACTTCACTTCTGAATGAGAGCGCCCACAGGTGTAATACGCTTTAATTAATATGCTTATCTTCCCTGTTTTAGATCATTAGCCCTCCTTTGATGGAGTGCCCTCTTGCCATCCTAATGCTTCAACTCCTTTCTCTTGGGGATCTTATTCTACAAAGCATAAAAGGATGCTGGTTATTTCACACAACCCCTCTCCCAACTCCGTAAATGACCTTAAAACAACGGGTCTTTCCTCCCCCAGCTTGCTGTAGGTCTGGGATGCTCCTTGACTCTGCTTCTAGTTGTCCTTGGAAATCCCCTTCTCTTCTGCCTCACCATCACTCTTAAGGATGCTTTTTGGAATGATGATAGCTCAAAGTCTCCAAGAAGACTTTGTGGTCTGTTGTGGACCAAATCTGTGATTCAGCTACAAGTATCCCATGGAAGGTGAGTTGAGGAAGAGGGAAGAGATGGGAGTGAGAATCCATGAAGCAAAGGGATCTAACCACACCTATCTGGTTCTCCTTGGGGACACTGAGCCCCCTTGCCTCCAAATGAAGGAGGGAGCTTCACCAGGGTGTTATCCAGGCTGCGACTGGAATTAAAACACTGAAGCTTTTCCATCTGGGACCCAGATGGGATCCAGAAAATCCTGGGGCCTTGCCTGCTTGACTGGAGATCTGTCTTGGTCCTGATCCTCCAGCAGCTGCCCTCAGACGATGTCCACTAAAGTCAGAAGGAGCTCTGTGTGCAGAAGAGCTGCCAGACGGGGCTTGAGCTGGGCAGGAGATGAAAGCTGGCAGGCCGGATCCAGACCTGTAGCGAAGGCAGTGTGGGAGGAACGCCTACTCCAAGCACCTCTTTGTGGGGGATGTCAAATAGGGGCAAATATGTCCAAACCCTGCCAGCTGCTGCTACCACCCAAGAAGAAATGCCTGCTGATGGGATGTGTAGGCAGCTGGAGCTGGAAGGGGCCTGGAAGGAGGAGGGAGAGGGTCCATGAGGTGGGGAGAGCCCAGGCTGGGGGGAGAGAACCAGAAGACAGGGTTTCAGACCCCAAATCCTTTCCTCTTGCTGTCACCCTGCCCCCTTGCAAGCAAACTTTTGCTTTTATTCCCTTAAAAGCATCGCTACTGCCATTATCCCAGCTGATGACATGTAACACCATCTATTTCTTTTTGACCTCAAAAAAAAAACCAACCCAAAAAAACCCTCCATCTGAATTGCAAACTTTCAAAATCCAGCTGTGAAATAGCTGCTGCGAGGCTGGTTGGATTGCCTGACCTGAAGTGCCACTTTGGTGTTGCCGTTCTGTGGCAAGCTGACACATGGCAACGATGGATGGGAATCCAGCTCGAAGCCTTATTTCTTAAAACAAGACTCTTGTCGGAGCTTCTGCCTTGGGTGTAGGGAAAACCGCGCTGCCATAAAGCAACGGTCCCATGCCCCTGGCTCCAGTT
This sequence comes from Thinocorus orbignyianus, assembly GCA_013400375.1. Classification (NCBI taxonomy): domain Eukaryota; kingdom Metazoa; phylum Chordata; class Aves; order Ciconiiformes; family Thinocoridae; genus Thinocorus; species Thinocorus orbignyianus. Next base: position 227,097 of record VXBW01000458.1, read on the forward strand.
TGTAGAAATTTCTCCTTGGTTTTGCTCAGTTGCATCATGCATTGCAAATGGGATTGCTGTTTTTGGCACCGGTCAAAGCAGCGGATTTTGCCGGAGAAAACAACAGATGTGTCCAAACCGTAACTGCAGAGCAGGAAAAGGCCCTAAATAAGGTGTGTTTCTGAAATCCTGCTCCCCCCTTCTAGATTTTTTGAATAACCTTCACCTTTCTCATTAGCCGAATCAAAAGATCTGGAGTTTAAATCACGCCCTGAAACGCAGGTTATGTGAAACTGGGATCTCTGCCTTGCTTAATGGGGATATCTGGGCTTGGAAATGTGGTGTGACTGTGTTTTTCCCCCTCTATTTCTTGAAGCCTGGCCGGGGCTCCCTGTTTTAGGCAGCGCCCAGCCCCGATGCTCTTTGCAAACAGCGTGTGGGAAACCACTCACCGCTAAAATGCAAACACCTCTGAGGCACAGCGGCGTGACGCCGTGCAGCGGCTCGGCTCTGGGGGCAAAGCCACCTCCATGGTCACAGACACGGCCGTTCTCCTGCCTGGTGTCACTCCAGAGGGGTGACATGCAAATCACAGCCAGGGTTAGCCAACAGCGTTCTGCAGGGGATTTGAGGATCCCAGTTCCCAGGGGAAGCTCAGCCGGGATCGCTCCTCTGAACTTCACTTTTCTCTGCTCTGCATCATGCCGGGCAGGGCTGTGGGCTTCAGTGGGGCCAAATTAACATCTCTAACCTGAACCAAAGGGTTTACAGATCCTACCTCCCCTTACAACCTTCCTAGTGGAATTATTCACTACCTGTAATTATATGGCTAACATAGCAAACACAGGGATTTTTGAGGACTGTTGTTAGTAGTGAAGAGGAATGGATGTCATAGAATCATAGAATGGTTAGAGGTGGAAGAGACCTTAAAGATCACCAAGTTCCAACCCCCCTGCCATGGGCAGGGACACCTCCCACTAGAGCAGGTTGCTCAAAGCCCCATCCAGCCTGGCCTTGAGCATTTCCAGGGATGGGGCAGCCACAACTTCTTGGAGCAACCTGTTCCAGTGCCTCACCACCCTCACAGTAAATAATGTCAAGGCTCCTGGTCTGCTGCTGACTCTCCCATGAACTTTCTGCGTGGCCACTCTTCACGTGACAACCTCCACACAGCTTCAGCACGTGCCTTTGCCAGCTCTGCCCCAGGACAAGGCACTCCACCAACGCTGGGTAAGACATGGTCACCTGTGCAGGGAGCTAATCCTGAAATGCTCTGCGATGGTGCATGTTTGGGGAGAGCAGCAAGAAGTAAATTGCTCCCTACAGGAAGAAGAAAGGAAGTTTGGAGTGGAAAGCCCCAAACTGTTGTCTAGGAACATTTGACAACTGATCCCAAAATGTTTGTGGAAGTAAAACCAAGCACCTGTGCTCTCAACAGTTCCCTTACTAAAGGAGAAAAAGCTCTGAAGAAGAAAACAAAAAACCCAGACCTTCATTTTTCTGCAGTAACAGCCACACTTCTCGTTCACAATACTGGAAAACACTGCATTTCATTGTGAAGAGCCGCCTTTTACTCATTATTCCATTTTTATTCATCATTTTACAGTTTCTCTGGGTGACCGGTCCCCATTGTGACCAGATGCGCCCTGAGCTGAGCACCTTGAAGCTGCTGCATATGCATCTAAACCCCCTTCCTTACTAACCCATGAGGTTATAACCTATTAGCCCTACTAACAGCTGGTAAAGTGGCTAAGAGAGCAAAAGTGTCCTCCCAAGGTCTCACCAGAGCTCACTGAACTTCTGCAGATCCTGACTGAATGGGGCAGGTAGAAGGGATGGAGCTGAGCTTTGAAGGCTGACCCATTCCTACACAGAGAAGACTTTGCTGGTTTAACTAATCATCCTCTTCAGAGTCCCTGTTCCAAGCTCACAGCCGTAAAAGTCACCTCTAAATGCTCACAACCAGCCAGGTCGGGCAAGGGGAAGGTAAGATGGGCTGGTGGAAAGCTCCCAGTCTCACCCATGACATCAAGCAAAACAAGGGGGATTTTTCCAGGCAAACAGTTTGTCACTTCCACTGTGGTTTTGGTTTTGACCAGTGGCATTCATTCGTGTCTCTCCCTTTCTCTGCCTTGTAAAGTCCTGTGGGGTGAGGGCTGACTCCTACACATGGGAACATGCAACCATCCCTTGTTTGCGGAGTTTGGAGGGCTGGCTGGAATTCACCATCTGTATATTTAATTCTCTGCAGGGAGATGGTCTTTCTGGCCCAATCTCCTCTTAGGGGGAAATACCAAGCAATATCTCTTTAGTGTTATCTTCTTCACATCTGGACTCCCCTCTAAAGGAAAATAAAAGGTGGGCTGGGAGGTTCCCAAGAGCAAGTTTGAACGGCCAAATGTCAGCTAAGCAGAAAAGATGGATAAATCTGAACTGCCAGAAAATAAACAGCACAGAAGAACTGCAGAGAACTGTTGTGTTTATCAGTGGAGACAGAAACCAGTCTGTGTAATGGGACAGTCTTTCTCTGCTGCTTTTAAAACTACTGGTATCTTGACAAAGTGTAAACACAGCACCCTAAATCCCCCCTCTCCAACCAACAGGTCAGCTAAGGACATCTCCTGGGCCTGATTTAAAGGTGGGAGATGATATGGAGTGTTTGCAAATCCCCATCTTCAACTCGTTGAGAAAGGGGTGTTTGAAGGATCCTACAGAAAACGCTCTGTGAAAGCCAACCACCTCGCCCAGGCCCCCAGGGGTCCATTCCTGGCAGCAACGGCCAGAAGTACAATCCCACGGCAGGACACCTTTCCTGTGCTGTCAGTCACGAAACACTAAGTGACAGTGTCAGCAGCTGATTTAAAACTTTCTTCCCTGGTATCTGGGAACAAGGCATTCCTTTCTATGGGGAAAAAAAGGAATAATAAAAAAAAAAAAGCCAAACCTGAACTCCTCAACTTTAATCCAGCACCTCTACAGCTATTTCAGCAAATGAAACTGGGAGGTTTTGGGTAGAGAGAGCAGCTCCGAGGTGACACTGGGAGTTCTCCCGGGTGCAGGTGCTGGGGCTGGAGCTGGGACTGGGGCTGGGGTTGTGACCAGGGCTGGAACTGGGACTGGGACTAGGGCTGGGGCTGTGACCAGGGCTGAGACTGGGGCTGAGCTGGGGCTAGACTGGGGCTGGGGCTGGAACTGGGACTAGGGCTTGAGCTTGAGTGGAGCTGGGTCTAGGGCTGGAACTGGGACTAGGGCTGGGATAGACTGGGGCTGGGGCTGGGGCTAGACTGGGGCTGGGGCTGGGTCTGCGGCCCCACTGGGTGGTGCTGTTATCCCTGCGCCGCCTGCAAAAGTATCCAGTTTATAAAATAAATGCAATCCAACGCCGCCTTAAACCACATGACATAACAGCAGCTTGCGAGCTTCCATTAAAATCTCAATTTGGGGAAATTGATTCTACCCTCTGAGCAATTGCCATGCAATTACTCCAACAGGCAGCAATCAAGAATCACATCAAAACAACACCAAACTTTCATCTCCTGCCTCACAACCACCACCACAACAAAAAAGCACCTGTCTTGCAAACACAGCCCGCTTCCCTTAAACGTATGGAATATTTAGGAAGGGCAACAACGTGCAGGTCCCAGAAGTGGAGGCAAGACTCGACAAGGGCTGCTCTGGCTGGTGGCTCTGAAATACCCTGACTGGGGGGGCTATATTCTATTTCCCCCCCTCCCTTCCCCAGCTCCTGGCTGAGGTTAGGGCGTATTTATGGACTCAGTTCATCAGGAGCAAAGAAATCTCCCAGACGTGCTCCAGCTGCCCAGATGTGGCCGTCCCCCCCCCGTCCCACATCTGTCCAGATGTCACACACACACAAACATATACCCCCTCAACCCCTCCAAGCCCCCCAACCCAGCGAACACCCCAACGCTTTAGGAGTTTTGCTGGAAAAGCTTCGTGTCCCCGGCCAAGCAAGCGCTCCTGTCGCGATAATCACGACCGGCCCCGTGCCGGGCTCGCCAAGGGCGAGGGGAAAATACCGGGGAGGGGATTTTCGGGTTTCATCAGCGCTCGGAGAGGAATTATTCAATTGACTTAGCCCAGCAGGGTGCATTTTCAGTGGCGACCATCAGAAGGGCGGATAAATGAATCACCGCATGCACGCCAGGCTCACAGGCAGGGAGAAAACGGGGGGAAAAAAAGCGAGGTTTTTACTAAAAACGGCCGAGGAGGGGGGGTAAGGGAGGGGAGCGACACCCTCAACAGGTCCCAC
>VXBW01000458.1:231647-254447 GCA_013400375.1 Thinocorus orbignyianus
CTCCTTCTCCTCCCTCCCTCCCTCCGCACACGCTGAGCGGCGGCGTTAGCATGCAGCCGCAGACCCCGGCCAGGCGGAGGGGGAGCTGGGCTGGGGGGATGTGTGGTGGGGATGATGTTGTCCCTGCTGAAATCCCCCCCCAACCCCCAGCACCCCTTCTCCTTATGCAGGCAGCCAAGGTCGAGGTGGGGGGGTGGGGGAAGAAATGGGTTTGCAAGGTACAACCCCCCCCCACCATCCACCCCCAAGGGGTAGGATTCTCCACCTGCAGCTGGAGGGGATGGGGGACCTGGGAGGGCACCCCCTTTCCAATGAGTCAGGCACCTATAGGTGCTGAGAGCATCTTCCCGTTGCAAGGGGATTGCAGTGAGGACTGGGGTTGGGAGAGTGATGGGGACCCAGGCAATGGGGAAGGGGTGAGGACCCCAAAATGCCCTAACAGCCCCTCAGCTGCCCTGGCACCCAGCATCGGGGTGAGCCTGGAATGAGCACCCACCTCCCAGAGTGGCCGGGGGGGACTGATTTTGGCACGTGTGGGTACCAGGGTGCCTGCTTTTCCGCCACTGTGATGGGAAAGCTCTGGGTGCAAGGCTGTGCCAGCCAGAGTGTCAGACACACAATTAATTACTGCAGCCCCAGAGCCACAAACGTGCTAAATATACTGTCGCCGTAGCGTGGGGATAATAGCAACCCTTTGCAAAGTATTTCTTTCTCCCTTTTCTTTTTTCCTCTTTTTTGGGCTAGTGCAAGAGACAACAATTGCAGGGAGCACACAGCAGCTCTCCCCTGCCTGATTAAGTCAGCAGCGAAGACAAAATGTGCCCGTGCAGCTCAGGCTTAAGGAGGGATTTGAGTGCGTATTAGGTACAAATTAGAAAATGGATGTGATTTAATCACAACAAATCTAAACAGACCCGCTACGGAAACCCCACCATCAAAGAGGTCTTTTTCTTTTCTTCTTAAACGTGTGTAGCCCTGACAAAGGAAAAAGGGGTTTAGGGATGAATTGTTAAAGCAAGAACAGAGAGAAGACTGGGGAAAGCCTGATGCATACCAGATAAGTTATCAGCTATAGGAAGAATGGCTTCCTTCCGTAATAATTATTTGCAAATCAGTTCACAGTTCTAGATACTGTGGGGTTTGGATGCTATAGCAAGGACAGAGCTGCTGCTGTCAGGCCTGGGACACTGCACAGACAGGAAACCAAAAGCACAAACCTTGCCTGGGAGAAGGTAAACTGCTTGTTCGGAGAAGCCCAAGTGAATGCAGCAGACAAAGAGGAGGAGGAGGAGGGGGAGAGAAGTGATGGCAAGCCCAGGCCTTCCTGCAGGTGTGCGCAGTGGGTCGGCTGGAGTCCCAGGCTGTAAAACGCTGCACACTGGAGTGTTACTAATCTCAGCCCTTGGGGACAGTGGCACCACTGTTGGGGGGGGGAAGAAAGGCGGGATGGGGGTGTCACCACCTCAAACACATCATCTTTGGTGAGAAAATGGGAAGATTGCGCCATGGAAGTGCTTCCCTGAGCAGACAAAGCACAAGGCAGAAGACACGCTAATGCACAAGGGGCTGGCAAGTGCCTTGGTAACAGCGGCGGAGCGTTGGGGTGACAGCAAATTGGTGCTGAGCCTGGTTCCCGGTGGGAACTGGGAGCCCCGGAGCAGGGAGGCTCCCAAGGAAGCACAGCTGCGCTTGTGGGAACTCTCAGGAGTCTCCACCAGCCACTTCCCCCCAGCTCTTATCAGCGCGCCCTTCATCTTTGGCACGGCAACAGGAATTGGCACCTCCAGTTCCAAGTGCAAGGTGCATATCTTTGACGTTGCCATTTCCTCCATAAACACCTGGGCGAGGTGGAGGTGTAACGGCACCCCTCTGCGGGCACCCTTCTGCATGCATGAGCTTTGCTCCCGGGTGAGAACAACACCCACGCAAGGGCATTGCCAGTTATCCATCCAGCAGATGGATAACCACGGATTGTGGGAGAAGAGAAGGACTCGATGGAGAATGGACTATTGGCCTTTCAGATAGTCTCCAAGAGCACTGGTGTCAATTTGCTCTTGGTGTGTAAAGTACAACCAGGTGGAAATTAAGTCCAAAATACTCAGATTTTCCTTTTCTTTGCTTGTTCTGGGAATTCCCAATGTGACCAGCATCACCTACTTGTTCTGAAGATGAATTTTTCCCCCTCCCTGCACAGGGACCTGCTTAGACACAAAAGAAGTAAAGAAAATAGTGCCAGTACACTTTGCCCTTCCAGAAATGACTAAGGCAACACGACTGAGTAGGCAGTTATAGGAGGAGCTTGGCCGTGGGAGAAGAGAGATGGTAGGGCAAGATCCATCCTCAGCAGGCAGGTGGCTGTCCTGAGGAGCAGGAGGGTTCAGGTGACCTGTTTTTTTGTTTTTTTTTTGATGGGCTGGGTCATGGGGCAGAGATCACTCCACAGCTCACTGAAGCTGATGGAAGTCATCTTCGAGGGTTTGTGATCATCACCAGGTTGAGATGCAGGGGCAACAGAAGGTATGAGACACACAAGCTTTTCTTTTGCCATTTTCACCCACGCACCTAAACCTATTATTTTGAAGGCATTTTCCACACTGCAACTATCTTCCTTGACCTCTAAAAGATCTGGCTGATCCTGATCTCAAGATGAAAGATTGCCACCTCACGGGCCATGAACACCCGTCCGTGAGATTAGGCTCTGAATTATTAATACAATCAATTACTACCTCTTTTTATCCTAGACAAGGCACAAAGGAAAGCTATGGGGGCCCTGGAAGGGAGGATTCTCAAGCAAGGGAGGAGAAGTCACCAGTGGAAACTGGTTTTCTTTGGGTGGAAATGCCTCATGTCTGCGGTTTTTTTGGAGGGAGGAACAATGGCACCATTTAGGATGTGATGACCCAGTTTCTAGGACTGATGGTTGCACTGAGAAACCCCCTGTGCGTACCGTGTGTCTGGGGAAGGACATCTTTCCTTCCAGCCCCTGAGATGTATTTATCCTTCCAGTGCCACAAAGCTACTGGCATCTATGCTACGTTACCCAAGCAAGGAGGTGATACCTGACCCCCAGGCAGATAATGAAGCCTGTGTTTTGTGGCGTTTCTTGACCAGGGGGAAGACATGGAGGTCTCCAGGCTGGAGCCCAGCAGTGAACCAGTGGGGGATGAACTGCAAGGAGAGGGGCAGTTTTTCTTTCCCTTCTCCCCTGTGAATGCTGTGGTGTGTGGGTACCATCAACATGTGCTGCTGGGTCTCTGTTCTGATCTTGACACTTTTGCTTGGCTTGGACCTGACCTATTTGGGCCATTTCAGTGAAATTGGTTACTTTTTGCTCCTTTCCCTGTTAATTTTGGGAGGAAGGTACCACGGACCCATCCTGATCGAGGACCAGGGAAAAGGCACAACTCCTCAGTATGAGCTCCATGGAGAAAATGAAGCCAACTGGAAACTAAAAATAAAATACTATCTTCACTCCATTTTTCAAGAGGTTAAAAAAAAAAAAAAAGCTATTGTGTTCATAGAGCTATTCTTTCCGGGTAGATAATGCAAAGCATTACTTCAGAGCTGGCCAAAATGTCTGAGAAATGATTTTTTCCTCATTTTCATTAAAATGGGTATCAGCATTGCAAATAAGATAAGAAAAGAAGTGTACAGTTACAATCGTGTAGTGCTTTGTGATCACAAACAGATTCTGTGATCCCTACTTAGAGCTGAATTTAGCTTATTTCTGAGCGTAAAGTTGAGCTCAGCCAAGACCATTCTCCTACTCGGTATGATCCTCATCCGCGTTCTGGTCACACGAGAGACTCGTGGCAAGCAAAATCTCACAGATGCATCAACTATCCTGGCCGAGGACCAAGCCTCCTTTTTTCCTAATGCAGCCATTTATTAATATTCTTCTATCTATTACTTTTAAACCAACGTTTGCTTTAAGTATCAAACCTCAATACCGCTCAGCTGCAGCCTGTGCAGTAAATTGGGGCTATTGAGAAACAGCAGAAGTCCTTTCTGTTGCCAGAGAAATTATTTGAGCCTTGCTTCAACAGAGACTTTATAATTTTGCCACACCAGGACTGAAATGCTGCGTGTGGGCCCACAGCTTGTCTGCCAGCATCCCTGGTGAAAAAAAGAGGAAGATGGGACAAAAATATCATGGAACAGTCTGTTGAGCTTTTCATCTCCAAGAAAGAGCCCATCAGCAACTGCAGCCACGGGGTCCTCCTGGCCACAGCTGAGAGTGAGCATTTATGGGCTTTGACCTGGTCAGGCAGGGTCCTGAGCAGGTGGAAATATTCCACCTCCCTTGCCTGTGCTTCTAAACCATCTGACCTCAAGGTATTTGGCAACAGGCATGGGAGTAATCCCTTGGGTTTGGGGTGGCCATCACATGCTTAAATTTAGGCAGGAGTTGAAATACCTGGCTGAGCCGGCGCCTTAGCGTAACATTTATAGTAGAGCAGCCCCTGTCAGTCAGACGGGCTCAATGGAGCGATGAAATCCACAGCAAACATTAAATTCAGTGCCAGGCTTCGCGTGGATAAAGCTATAGAGACAGAGAGATGGACAGGAGTCAAGTGCATCTGGACTTCTGGGGAGCAATCCCAGCTGCTCATGGCTTCTGCTGTCACTCCTCGACTTTACGCCACAAGATGGAAAGAGCAAAGGACGTAAGGTCAGTGGCAAGAGGATGCCCCCTCAGCAAAAACAGTCCCTCCCTGTGATACAGAGCTCTGCCTCCATTTCCAGGCAGCTGTTAGATGAGAGAAACATTTTTATATCATTATATATCCTGCAGCAATCTGCAAAGAGTAGCTTGGGGAGGCATTTAGTTTTTATGTGAATTTAGGTTGCAGTTTGCAAAAGCGCTTCGTTCCTAAAATGCTGATTAGGTTTCCTGCAGAGACTGGTGCATTAGAAGCAAGTGTAGGCTAGAAGGTCCGTAAAACGTCCCCTGCCAAGCAGTCTGGAGAACCTCACCCTCCCTAGATAATTCAGTTCCATTAGGTGCCTCGTGCAGGACACCAGCCTGGATAGTCTTCAGTTCAGAAGAGAAATTTGGGAGAAAATTAAATTAAATTGGAAACAGTTGGAAACAGGTAACAATTTTGGTGTTTGTTTTTGTGTTTTGTTGTTGTTTTTTTTTTCGGGAAAGATGGTGTTAACTTCAGACTCAATGGCTGGAATTTCAGAGTTGATGGTTTAAATCTAGAAATGAAGAGTCATGGAGGTAGGAGCTCCAAAAACGAGAAGAAGAGAGGTTAACCCAGAACCCACCCCTCAGGGCTGTGATGTCCCCCTGCTGTGGGACCAGATACCCTCCCCTCGCTGTTGCTGGTGGCTCACTATGGCTTGCTGCTTCGCTTCAGCACCTCCTCACCGAGGGAATACAAATTGGTCGGCGCTGAAGCATATGGAGGGGAAGAATGCTCAGCTGTGAATTTCGGGGATGGGTATTATACAAACCCAGCCACCAGCACATCACCTTTTCAAAGGCTTCAAATCCGCTACAAATTGCTTCTGAATGACAATGGGAATTTCTCGCCCTTCACAAAGCCCCCCATATTAGCATCTTTATTGGAATAAACTAGCTAATTTCTCCAGTTGGAGAGCTGGTCTGGAGAATCCTTAATTCCAATTAGATGGATATTTATCAACACTCTGATGCTTGTGGGGTGGCAGGGAAGGCTGCTGTCTGGTCCGGCGAGTGGCTCGCCACCTGCCCAAGTCCGGATCAGAGACAAAGAGACGGGGACCGCAGAGTCCCCAGGGCCAGCAGCGAGGCAGGACATCGCGGGGACCAGGGGATCCTCAGTTTTAATCCTCAATATGTTCTTTGTGGCATTTGGTAATTCCCAGGACACAGGGTGGGGTAGAGGGGGATGGACCTGTGTTTGCAGGAATAATGATAAATCTGTGCCTTTCACTATCCTTCAAGTCCCTCTGTGACAAATATACCTGCGGCTAAGCCAGGCTGACTGCAGATGGACTGAAACATGTATGGAATAAAAGGAAATATAGTCTGTCTGTTTGTCTGTCCATCCTGAATCACTGTACATCAGTTTGTCATTAGGTTCAGCATTTATCTTGTAAAACGGTTATAAAGAAAATGGAAAAAAAAGAAGAGAAAAGCCAAACTTCATAAATATCAATATCCCAAATGTAAAACCTGATGGTCTTGCAGGCAAGCAGAGCTCATGTCTCACTATGGACTGAAACCATGGGATGAGTTTTCTAAGCTGTTCCCTTCATATGTTCCCTGGAGCAAGATTTATTGGGGCATTCACAATGCTGCACTGGCCTGGGCCATAGCTGGGACGGCTCAGGACTGTCCCAGAACTGTGCCCACCAACAACCCCAAGCTATAGCCTGGGTACCAGTCGTGCTGCAGGGTTACCAGAAGGGGCAAGGAGAATGGGTGACCTATCCTTTTGCCTGTAGTGGGTATCATTCATCTCTGATCTGTTTGGCCAGAAGTGGCTCTGATTAGTTGGATTCAGTGGCTCTCACCATCAACAGGACAGTCCCCTTTTGTTTTTGTGTTAAACTCTTAGATTTAAGCCACGGGGCACAGTTGTGCAGGAGCACTGAGGAATCCGTGGTGTCATTTGCAGGGGGAACAGGTCCTTTGGATTTTATTCTCTTACGAGGTCAGACTCGGTGGAGGAATTCTGAAAATGTCTCATCACCGTGCTGAACAAACACAGCCTGAAGGCAGAGCGGGGCTAGTTTTGACACTGTCTGTCTAATCATCAGAAGGGAAGGCCCCCCAACATGTGCGACATCAGAAGCAATGTTGGCAACTTCAGAGCAGTTACAGATGTTGTGTACCACGTCCCAGGCAAAGCAGCAAGCCCACCTTGGTTGCTGTCTCCAACCTTCCCCCCATCGATAAATATTGGCTCAACCTCTCGCAGAGCACCATCCTCCCAGCATGGTGGCAAACCCCTTCCTGATCTCCCTCCCACCTCCTCTGAGGGCTAATGGAAAGAGGAGATGGGCTGCTGAAATGCTGGTAAACAAGGCTCAGCTGCTGGTGGTGGTGGGGGGGAGAGGGTCAAAGGACAAAAATGAGGACAAGTCTGTACTCAGCCCCGCCGGCTGCTGCTGCCACCTGCCCCAGCCCCAGGATGGAAATTGCTGCTTGACTCTTGCTTTCCTCCCCTTGAAGGTCTCACCCTTCCTCTAACACTGTGTTTGTTTGGGCCAAAAAAAAAAGATTCATTGTATTTGTTAGAAGGCGTCTCCTCCCTTAGACAAGTGGCTTGTGAAGGTCACATGGATGCAACTTGTCTGCGGCTGGGGTTTGTTTTTTTTCTGAGGTGGAAGCACAGAGGTTCCTGCTGAGGAGGGGATTTGCCCCAGCACCTGCAGAGCACCGTGCATTTGTTATCCATCACCTAAACTGTTGGGCTACCTCCCTCCCCAAATAATATTTGAGAGTTGCTCCACTGAGCACTGATGGGCAGCCACTGCTGGGGTGGGATGTGGGAGCCTTGCAAGGACTGTAGGCTTCGCGATCCCTTGCAAGTGCTCCTGTCCCAAGCATCAACCATCTTTCAGCAGTGCTCTGGTGATGGGATTAAGGTGCATTAGGAGGTTTTGTTCTCGTTTCTCCCAGGGAGGATCAAATGCAGTCAAATATCTCATTTTGCTGGTTGCTTTCTTTGAAAAATGTGTGGTATGTGTTAATGTTAGAAAGGCAAGGTCAAAGGAACGGGACCGTAGGACACAGGGCTGGAAAAACCTTTGTAGGGCAGGGAGACCAGTCTGTGTTACTGTAGCCCGGTTTGCACTGTTTTAAAAGCACTGTTTACGCTCAGCACATGTGCTGCAAGGCTGTTGGTGGATCACAACTGTTTTCTGGGAAGAAACGTGAAAGAAAAGCCAATGGTTCATGTGTCACTTGTCCTTCAGCAAGAGACCAAACTCTGTTACCAGCTCACCATGAGCTCTGTCTCCTGCACCCACAAGCGTTGTCCTTCATGGGGAGGCTTCCACTCTACCCAAGCAACACAAGTTGTTGCTGATACTTACACCAAAGTTTTACATTTCCCAATTAGGCTATGACCTTGAGTTTGAACAATGTTTCAGTAGAAATCAGCTCTGAATGGAAACCAACTTCAGTTCGTAGGAGGCAACTATGGGATGGTTTAGAAAGGAGGTTGAGTGTATCATATCCAGCTGAAAGAGGCATTGGTGTGGGCAAATTTAAACACCAAAGGCCATTTAGCCAGCATGAGTACATGAAGCGCCTTGCTGCTGGCATCAGATGCAGTTGTTAACTAAGCCCTTTGATGGACAAAGGGTCCCATGTGAGATCCCTACCAACTACTTCCCCCACACTTGGGTTCCCTGCTGATCTGTGACCATTCTTCTTATGGGGGCAGTTCCCCCAGCCTGACCCACTCAAGCTCAGAGTCATTTCAGCCTGAAAACATTCCTCATATGGAGGCAAAAGTGTTTTTAGGTCAGCTGCTCAGGGATACTTTAGGCTGTGGTACTTCTAGTTTGGTATGTGTAGTATGGAGAGCTCCAGAGCAGTCCCCCTGTAATCGTGCCTAACATATTGCTACTCTTGGCCTTCCCCCTTCTCCCCCCTGCCCCAAAATTGCTCCTCTTTCCTGGATCACAGTAGTGCTGGGATGGATTGGTCCAAAGAGGGTTCCACCTTTTCCCAAGCAGATGTGACATGTAGCAGCAACGAGAAGTGACCATGGAGTAGATCTGGGTCATGCACCTGTTGTGTGGCTTGAGTCCCACACTGAGTGGTGCAAATGGGAGACTTATAAACCCTTTCAGGAAACAGATTTACAAAGACAAGAGTTGTTTTACAAGTGGTGAAGTGAAATTAGTGGTAGCAATGGCAGGAACACTGTTTTTGTGACGAAGAAAACATTGCATGGATTTTGCTAACACAGCTCAACCAGCTTCCTGCAAGCCTCTTCTGAGCAGTTTGTTTCACTTTGGCTCTTGGCACCATCTCCCAGACCTACTCTGTTCACTAGTGATTTTAGCTGAGTTTTCAAAAGCCAGGCCTCCAAACCCAACAGTGTTGCTGAATCAGAGGTAGATCTGCCAGAAATGCCTGGACTCAAACCTGACTGTGAGCTCTCTCCAAACTGTCCTGGACCAGAGCTGATGTCTTATCCAAGTCAGCAACCATGGATGGAATGGATGAAGTGCTACGGTGGTATTGGCTGGTGTCTTGACTGCCGGGCTGGGGTGGGGAGGGACAAATTATGAAGGATGAGCCTTCTCTCACTTTGGCACGAGTCTTGAGGGTTCCAGCTCCACCGTGTTGAAAGTTTTAAAGGTTTGGTTGCCTGCTGGATACCTGACAGGCATCCCTGGGCTTGGATATCAGGCAGACCCTTCTGCAGCACATCTTGTGATAGTAACTTCTTGCATTCCCTATGTCTTTAATGCTTTTCATGCCCACAGAGCCCCAGTTACACTGTGGGGTTAAAACTGACTGGGGTGGACAGTTTTTTGGGAGACGTGACCTGGAAATGGGGCAACCCAGCAAACTGCGCAGGGCTTTAGGGGATGAAATCAAGAAGCTGGTGTTATTGTGGGGTTGGAGTAAAGTCACGCCCAAAACCATGCAGGCAGATGGGGCAGTGAAGGGAAACTCTTCACACCAGCATTTATCAGGACACTGTGGTTAGCAGCCACGGCTCTGCTTGTGGGAGATTTCCATTTACAAAGTTAATAATGCACCGGCAGGAGGGAGCAGGGAACCAAAAGCTCAATTTTTCAACTGTTAATTATCAAGGTCACATTGCATTTATGCTGGGTTTTCCTGCTGTTGTGCTTTAATTTCATTTCAGATGTGTGTGTTAGGATATAGCTGGGATGAGCACAGATGAGCACTGAGAGAATTCCCCCTGCAGAAACAATCTTTTTTCCGAAGAGGCAGTTCATGCATTGCTTGTTCGTAGCAGCATATTTCTGGAAGACAAGCAATTTTCTTCCCTTTAAAAGGACTTGGGGGAAAAAGGACCATCATTTCCAGGCAGAAATTTTTCTGAGGAGGATATTTTTGTGCCTGGCTAAGGAGAGATATGAAAAGGTCAAAGAAAATTAAAATCACATGCTCAGAACATTTCAGGGCAGGTGTTTTTCCTAAGCCAGAATTCAGTCTTTGGAGGGTGTATCCCAGGATTTATGCTCTTCCTAACATTTCACCTGTTGCACTAGTACTGGAGGGTGAATGATTTCATAACCCGAGCAGCCTGGTTTCCTTGGACCCAACTCAATAACTTGGCTTTTAAACGCGTTGCAATTTTTGCAGCTAGAATGAAGCCTCAGACGAGTGCTCCGGTCTGGCCGCTCATCGCTGCATTTCACTTGGCATGTAGGCTACGGATGAGGAATGCACAGAATTTCCTTTTCCACCCCGTCAGATCCTCTGTCTTGAGCCTGGCCCAGCCCCAAGAGCACAACGGATGCAGCTGGAGAAGGGCAGGTCCAATCTTGCTGCTAAGCTCCAGTGACACTTAACCTCCTCTGCTGTGTGATCAGCCAGCAGCTGGAGGTGGATGCTAATAAGTGGCCAGGCATCAGCTGCTGCCTGTTGAAATGGGTCCTTTGTGAAGGAAGAGGAGTTTATTTCCCAGGCTGGAGGAGGTGGTGATGGAGGCTAGGGCTCTTGTGGGAGAAGGACGAGGAGGCCTTGAATCTGAATGAAGGTGGTTTCCTGCTTTTACATCTTGATTTTTTTTTTTTGTGTTGGTGTTGGTCTACTTGAGCAGGTAATGGGACTGTAGGCTTCCCCTCTGCCTCCTAAAAATTGCTGTTAGGAGTCTTGTCCCAGTGTGGAAACTGACTGCAACTAATTGTAATTTCTTAGCATCAGCAGTAGGTGGGATTGATAGGGAGCTTTGAGCCATCAAATAATGAGACCAGTTAATCCCTTGTGTTGCTGAGGAAAGGTGTTAGGGGGGAGTGTTAGCCCTTTGGGGCAAACTGTCTTCTCAGTGGCACCTATGGTCTAGGACACAATGAGGCTTTCCCACAGGTCTGTTAGCTTGGCCTCGGTTGCAATGGGAGCTGTAAACATAAGATCAAATTCTGCCTTATCTCATCCCTAAAAATTATTTTTCTTGGCCTGGAATGGAACACTAACTGGCTTCTTTCCTAAAGCAGCTGCAAAGCAAAGATGGGATTGAACAAGCCTCTTTCCCTTGAGCTTAGGAACAGCTCAAGATGGGCAGAAAACTGCTATTGCATCGCGGATACAGAAATAACTATAATTCACACTGTGTACAAAGATACCAGAGCCTGATTACTAACAGTGTTGTCTGTACTGGTCAAAACTATGTTTGCTGCATCAGGAAAACAAGTTTTATCCCAAGGATGCTGCTAAGAAATGAACAAAAGGGTTTGTTTTCTTTTTTCTTTTTTTTTCTTTTTTTTTTTTCCCCTCCTTCAGTGGAATCCTCCCAGCAAACTGCATAAATTGCTGGAAGAAAGTCAGACTTCAAAAGGCATTAGAAAATATTCCTCTTCCTCCCCAGATTATAGATTTCCTTTATTGGAAGAACAGTGCCTTGACTGTAATGAAATTTGCTGTTTAATTAGCCTTCATTTTATTTATGTCTTTGATTGTGCTGGAATGGTTAAAGATGGCTCAGGTTGAGGGAATTACTTTTTTTTTTCTTCTGTGTTATTTCCTTGTCTTAAAATTTTTAGGACTGTCAAACATTCTCTTCTGATTTTGCTAGGAGGTCTTCCTAGCAAAGGCAGAGGCAGATTTGCCTAATAATGTTTATTAACATAATCAAAATATTAACAAAGACCTCTTTTAAACAAAGTGCTGGCTAGGCAGTGGAATGAAATAACTGTTAACAAAACCTATGAGTTTAAACTAGAAAGGAACTTTTCCCCAATCATTCAGCTTTGTGTTCCTAATGGTGTCATTATTTTGCTATTCGATGACTATATAGGGCTTGATTCTCACTTGAATTTTTCACATCAAAAATCAAAGCGAAATCAAAAGAAATTTCTAGAGTGAAGTTTTTCAGGCTTCTCTATCCAGCAAAAAGCAATCTTATCTTAATTCCCGTATGTTTTGTTGTCTTTGGCCTTTTGGCCAATTAGGTTGGGTTGGATGTAGTTTTGTAGTTTAACCCAAAGCAATCATCAGGTCTTGGCGACTCTGGAAACAATTTTTTCTTTTTTTTTTTTTTTTTTTTTTTTTTTAGCTCAACTATTTTTTTCTTGTCTCTTCCCCCCATTTGCTATAAAGGAAAAGGCTTCAGTTCTTTTTTTCTCCAGAGAGATCGGCAGCGGTGTGCAGAACAAGCGTTATGCTAATGCAATCCTGTCTTGATTTATTCTAAGCAGGAATTTCAGTTAAACTCTGTTTGTTCAGTGACAGCCCCCCAGCACAGAACTGCCCTGGGGGTGGGGGGGCAGTCTTGGAGAGATTGAGCCTGGGAGCTAAACCCAAGCGGTGGTAACCCAGTGCCAACATTATCCCCAGCTCCTGATGCTTTGCTGGCTAGGAAGAGGATGGAAAATGTATCTCTGGTCTCCTCTGTATCACCAAGAATAGCTTTGTGAAAGTAAACAGCCACCACAGCGATGCCTTGTCACCCTTCTCTCTGTGCTGGGGATGCTGACTTTGTGATGGGAAGGTGGAAGGATGCTGTTCCCCTTGAGCTGGCATCCTGCTGCCTGGCAGAGCTTCCCGGGACCCTGAGCAGGTCACGCAGGCTGTGTGTGCTGTACCATCTCATCCGCAGCAGGCAGGTAGGAGCACGGCTCCACCTCACCAGTGCACGGTGTGGAAAATTCCCTCCCAGGCTCCGAAGCATATTACAATGCTGCAGGATGTACAAAATGGACAGCATGTGAAGTGTTTCCTTATAGGATAATCAGAGGAAGTCATTGTATTAAATATCCATTTGTGTCATTAGCCTTTTATTTGGTGCTTTGTCCAGACATCCTGTTTGCTTCCCCTTTGAAGTAATGAATATGTTTCCTGTGTGCCGGGTCCGATCCAAAGCTCTCGTGTTAAAGCAGGGCACTGAGCTGAGAGCAGCCTTGTGCTCAGCAGGGGAAGACAACTCCAGACTCACCTTGTGTGAGGAATTTGGAGATTAATCTA
Organism: Thinocorus orbignyianus; assembly: GCA_013400375.1. NCBI lineage: Eukaryota > Metazoa > Chordata > Aves > Ciconiiformes > Thinocoridae > Thinocorus > Thinocorus orbignyianus. The sequence goes on from VXBW01000458.1 coordinate 244,762, forward strand.
GAGCAGTGTTTATTGGCTGCCCGTAAAACCACGCTCCCTGAGCTGTCCCATCCAGAGGTTGTAGCTACCTGCTCCTGCGGTACAGGGAAGAAGTTTGTGGTATTTGACACCTTGCACTGCTGTGGTGGGACACTGCAGCAACATCACTGTGTTGTCCTGGGTGGTTCAGAGAACTGGTCCACCTCCCAGCATGCACAGAGCAAATGCTGAGCCATAATTCTGTATATTAGGAGTTACTGGACATGAAGAATTGGGACCTCTGTGTCTTTAAAGGTGGGATGTGGCAAAGCCGACCCACATCCTTCACCCTTCCTCCTTCCAGTTCTCGCCGAGAAAGCTCCTACTGCGTTTCGTGCAGGAAGGATCAGTGTCCAGCTGCCTGTTTGCAGTATTTGCTTCATACCTGCTACCTTTATCATCCTCAGGGTCTGCATCTGGGATCATCCCAGCTAGCAGCAAAAGTCACTCTGTTGTTTTTTTTTGTTTGTTTTATTTTTTTAAAATCTATATCTGAGAAAGGAGATGGGGACTTTGTATATGGGCCTGGAGGCAGAGGCATGACATATGCTAATGAGTAGATTATAGCCACATCCAAGATACACATTAAATACCAGGAGGAATGCTGTGCCAGCATGTGAGATCCTGCCCCAGGAAACAGCTGGAGGAGCTGTGTAACCCCTTCAAATGCCTCTTCACCCTTGACTGCAGTGGAGAGGGCAAGAAAGAAGGCAACCAACTATTTGTGTCTATCAAACAAGTGCTAGTCTCTTGCTGCCAGGCTGGGAAGGGTTAATCAGGGAAGCACAGCCCCTAAGGACCAGGACTGTTGTTCCATGCAGATTGGCTTGTTCTTGTTTCTTCTATTGATCGCAATCACTCAGAGCTGTGCCTGTAACAAACTGCCTTAAATCATTGCAATCATAATAAGCACACCTTGGTAAATAATGCATGAGATGTCCGTAAGCCTATATTCATTAGAAGGAAGGTGCATATAGAGTGTGGTAATCATCTAGGCTTGAGTGGGGGCTTGGCCTGTTGGATTGAGACGTAGTAGCTGCTAGGGATCAGCCCTGAACTGAGTTGGGTTTCAGGCAGGCTCCCCAGCCCCTCAAGATGCTGGAAATATAGACAGGCTCCTTTTCACGTTCATGAATTTTGCACGAGATGTTTAAAATGCCTCCGAGCTTCACAGCATAATACAGGTTGGGCGGAAGCGGGCTTGTGGCAAGTCTCCAAATAGCATAATAGAGAGGCATCACAATTAATAGTATTTAATATATCTTAATGACAACAGAACACATAGAGGGTAACAAGTTTCGCTGTGAAAGCCTCATAGCCAAGTTAATGGTCTGGATATGAGAAGCCTTTGTTTTAAAATGCAAATTAAAAATGCTTAGTTTTCCATTTGTCTTGAGGAGCTTCTTTAAAGCAACTTTGTCTTCTCAGGCTGGGAGTTGGTGTAGTCCTGGTAGGCTCAGGTGCTGTAACCTTCATTAGAAGATTCCCAGGGCAAATTGCAGGGAAAATTAGTTAGGCAGTAATTTCCACCTCCCTTTCATCCTAGGGAGACTATGTTGGTTTTTTTTGTTTGTTTGTTTGTTTTTTTTGTTTTGTTTTGTTTTGTTTGTTGGTTGGTTAAATGACAGTGATCAGGACATTTGGGCTTTTGTACAGTTAGAAGAGGTGGAAGCGAAGGCAGAAACATTCCTGGTTCTATCAGACAGCTGTGGATAGTGATGGGTCATTTCACTCCATTATGATTTCTGGCAAGTGAGTATTAAAGGGTGTGCGAGGGCATCGTTTCTCAGGGATGACTTCATTTGGCTGTCTAAACAAACAGCCGTTCCTCACCAGGTGCAAAAGGCCTTGTATTTGTTTTCTTCCCTCCATGAAGGGAAAAGAAATACCTAAAGTGAAAATATTACCAGTGGATTGGAACTGTTTGACAGCCATGGTGGTCTCTGCCTCCTGCAAAACAGCTGTGACATGAGCCACGGCAGGGAAAACTCACTGGTCCGTGCTCAGCCCCAATGGGGTGCCTTCATGGCCAGATGAGTGGGTTCAAAAGCCTGGATCCTCAAACTCACAGACCTTCTGTTCATGCTGCTCGGCTCTAGGTTGTCTATGTTCATCGTGCAGATCTGCTGGGTAGTACCCACAGTGGACTGTGTGAGGTCTGAGCTTGCACAGGGCATGGAGGTCTGTAAGAGCAGTTGCTAACCCTCTGGAGGTACGTGTTGAAGGGAGGGCTAAGCCTCTGGTGTGCTTGATCTGTCCAAGATTGGCTCTTTTGAAAACACAAGTGTGGAAATTGATCTCATGGATGGTGTCTGAATCTGGCCTCCAACGAAGGGGCAAACCTGGCTGGTAATTCATTTATGCAGCCCATTTCTAGCTGGTGCAACTACTTGCATGTGAACACTTACTCTCTCCATGCATCAAACCTCAGTGATCTTGAAGTCTTCTTGACATCGGGAAATGGAAAACTTGGAACTGTTGGGGAATCTCTTGTCCCTGGAAGGAGATATCCTCTTTGAGAGTGCCAGGAGATCAGCTGGTTTAAGATCGTCTCAGCTTCGCTTCTTTCTGAACCAGACCGTAGTATTTTATAGATGCAAACAATTTGAACAGGCTCTAAAGTAGGCCACATCTAATATAAATTAAAAAGTCCAGCTCTCCTGTTGGCAACCACATCTTTAAAGTTCATTAAACTGTTCTACCTTCATCTGTAAAGCTGTATTTTTGTCCTTGATACTCTTGCTGGAAGGCTGTTGCAGAAACTCGCAGCTGGTGGTTACGGTTAAATATAAGGAAGAAAAGTAAAACTTTTCCTCTCTAAAAATACATTTCTGAGTGTCAAGCTCAGTCTTATCTCCAGGAACAGTCTGAAGAGGTTGAGATGATTTTTGGGTCCTGTTTTTTTTCCAGAATCAATTCTTTTTGCTTCTTCCTAGTGTAATTAAAGAAATAAATCCCTCAGCAGCTCAGCTCCACATAGATCAGAGCTCCCCCCCCACCTTCCCCAAAGAAAAGTGATGATCATAGCTATTTTACAGTTAAACTATTTTATATTTTTTTTTCTGTACTTTTAGCTGCATCATCTGTCACAGAAGCAGAACGACGAAGAGAGGAAAGGTAAGTAAATTTTAAGCTAGTCCAGATAGACTGGAGAAAAAGGATTAGCTACCTGAGGGAAAGAGGATAAATGGGGAAATGTTACCCTGCCTTGGATGCTGCTTGCTTCTGCAGTGCTCAAAAGAGATGTGGCAACCTGTAGCTGTGAAGCTAGCAGTCCTGTGCAGGGATGTTGGGGTGAGTGTGGTGGGTAACACATCTCTGCTGGCTCTGCTGCCCAGGGAGGCAGCTTCACCCTCCAGATGGTGGTTAGAGACCATCAGACTCGCTTTCTGCAGTAACCTGAGCCAGGATTCCAGCTGAGGCCTCCAAAGGTGAAAGGCTAATACACTGCCCTCCTTACCGGCCATCGAGCCCCCTTTGCTTTGTTAAAACGATGCACTATCTTTGGGAAATTGCTCCCGCAACCTACAAATGATGAATGAAATTAGAAAGCCCTGCTTGGTGCGTGGGGATAATATGCTGGCTGCTGGGCTGTTTGCTCTGTGATATTCAGCAAACAGGCTGCAAAGAAAGCTCAGCAAGATCTCAGACAAAACGAGAGGACAATCAACTGGAAAGTTCAATTATAGGCTGGAATTTAATCCCAGAAGGTTTGGTAGGGCTTCTCCCAACAACCACTTGGCCCCCCCAGGCAAAAGTCCATCTCGCAAGTCGGTTTCTCCAAGGCGTCAGGACAGCATGGAGAGGTAATAGACTCATAAAGGGTTTCTTATTCACAGAGAGCCCTGAAGATACCACAGAAGCTTGTACAGATTACTTTTGGGTGAGGCCATAAACCTGGAAGTGAAAAAAGCTGGGATGCTCTTGTGGCTGGGAGATCCACGCTGCAAAGAAGAAAGGGTTGGTTAAAGCCTATAAATAGTTCTCAGCTAATGAAATTGCTGGGTGGAGGAAAGGGGAAAAAGCTCCTTTCTATGAGGCAAGCATGCCTCCCAACATATTTTCTGCTCATAAAACTGAGTCTGAGTTTCTAGGTAACTAGTGGAGAAACCCCAGGGAGAAGTTTCTAAGGGTTTCCCACACTAGCTAGGTTTGAATAGCTGAATGGAAGTGCTGAACATCAGCTGTATCTCCCACAGAGCATGGCTTACACCGTCCCACATCTCCTGAGGTTCACTCGTGTGTGAAGCAAACCTGAAAGCCAAGGGGTCCTTCACATTGGGAGACCTTCTGTTGGGATACAACATTTACCAAGCGCAGGACTAAGAAGGACCATTGTCATATGATCTAGTCTGATCTCTGGGCTGTCTCTGCTTAAATCCCAGTTTTGCTCTCTCTTTCTGATTGTAATGCTGGATTCTGTTGCCCATCCTCTTGCAGAGCCATCTCCCTTGGATGGCTTGTTCACTTGCTAGATGGGGATTCAGAACCTGATGGGCATTCATAAGGTACTGATCCTGCTCCAGATCTTACTCTTTCTTTATTTTGTTTTATTTCTAAGCAGCATTGCTTTCTGGAGCTCAAATTCTCTGCTGGTTTCAGGCTCACCTTGAGCTCTGTTTATGGCCTCGCTCTGCTTGGTTATAAAGTAGTGAGTCAATATCAGTTATCAAAGGTACGGAGAGGTTCAGGTGTTGGGATGGATTTTTTCCTTGCTGGCCCTGCTTTGCTCACAGGACCAGGGTGGAGTGACCAGCAGTTCTATTAAAAATAATTTTTAATATTTCTTCCTGACTTTTTAAGATGGTTTACCCTAATTGTTATTGCACTGGAAAAAATCGTTTGGCTCCCGTCTAAGCCTTGATGTGAGCAAAGGCATTACAGTGAAACCAGATTTGGTTTAGATGGGCCGTTTTCGATACTGGCCCATCTTTACTGGGATGCAGACCAATTAATCCAGTGAGTGAATGATAACCTGGTACTTTGCTGCAGTCCAAAGCAGCATAGGGTTCTTTCCTGTTGTAAAGTGAAGCCTTGTCTGGCAAAGCAGGGAATCCAGGTGGGTTTGATGCACTAGTGCTGTTTTGTGCAGAAGGACAACTTAATCTAGGTAACAAACTTGACATGGTAGTCACTGCTGTTAAAAAGCAGCTATAGAGAAGAGAACCAGCCAGCTGATCATCCTTGCAGTATAAAAGTAGGCCTCAGGATGGAGAAGGTGGAGATACTTTTCCTGTTTGCAGCCAGTGCTTATGGGGAGCAGACATGGATGCTGGAGAGACAACAGCATGGAGATCACTTACTGTTGTGACTGAATTTAGTATTGCTCATATGCCCACGCAAACTGGTGGCCACAGGCACGAAAGGTGCAGGGGCAGTGCCCATGTCCTTCCCCTTATGCTGAGGAAGGTGAGCTGCTGCTGCTGGATGTGGAAAGGACATGCTTGGAGGAAGGAAATGGTGTGTGCCTGCTTCCAGAGGGTCAAGCCTGCACAGGCAGGGTGGCTGAATAGGGCTGCGATGAAATCTGGTGATAAGTACATTAATGAAGGTGTCGTTCTGCAGATGTAGGGGTCAGGTGCAACTGTCTGTAAAGCCTGAGAAAACTCTCAACATCTCAGGATTAATTAACACAGGCTGCCAGTCTCTGCAAACACAAGCTGCTCTTGTGTTTGTGGAGTAAAAGGAGCTGTAAATGAAACACAACAAACTGTGCAGCTGACAAGTGATGAGAAAAGGTTGTCTTATTAATCGAAGTCTGGAAAAATATTGTCTAGTGAACCAGTTTCAGTCCAATCTTGGCAGCCTGGGACTAGCCAGTTCCCGTTTCTGGCAGAGATGCCAAGCAATCTCAGCAGCTGCTCTTGCCTTTGCCATATACCATTTGTGGTAGCTGTTCTCCTGAATCCTTGCTCCCAGACACTTTGGTCTAATAGATGGTTTCTGCTTCCCTTGTCTCTGCTCTGAGAGAACTTGTTCTGTCGTGCCAGGCGGGCCTTTGTTGTACAGGGTTACCCCAAAAAAGCCAGGAGTGTGCGGGGTGGTGCAGTATGAACTGGGGCTTTCTCTGACCTCGTTCTTGCTGTGGTACACCTGCCTTGTCTCTGGTCTCAACCCTTGGCATCCCTGAGCATCTCTCTAGCCCAGGCTTATGGTTTTGTACAATCCCAGCTTTCTCTGTTTCCTAATATCTGCTCCAAAACCAGTTCTAGTTGGGCTCTAACCATGTAGGCTACCTGTGTCCTTCCCAGTCTTAACTGATAGTTTGAAGCCCACATAAGCTGCTAATGCCTGCTCAGGTATTTAGCAGGGGCTGACTTGTGTTGCAGGGAGAGGACTATACGTTCTGTACATCCCTCCTGCCCTGAAGCCATTGTTTTATCTTCAGATCTATTTTATTCCCCCCACTAAACACTCTTTGGGAGGACAGATATAAATTAAAAGCAAATTATGCAACCTGATACCATCAGTCAACAGACACCTATCTCTGCCCACATACCCTGGATAAATGAAACCTCCCTCATATCCGACTACAGACTATGGTAGAGCTGGGGGCAGGGGGGGTTTGAAGGTCAAAACATTTAGACACTGTATCTATCATGCATTTGGGTAGATTTTTAAATAGTGCTGCATCAAGCAACTGTCTTCCCCTTCGTGGTCATGCTTGGAAACGCTGACAGTTTCAGGTGACAGCTATTGGATCAAAAACCAGGAGCGATAGTGTGACATTCCCTTTGGAGGAAAGACGGATGATGCGTGTTTCTGTTCACGGTACCTGATGCACTCTGGGATCTGCCTCCCATGACAGGGAATATTCTCTCCTGTAGCCTCTGCTGCAGGTGCACAGACCTCTGGAGAGTGCCGACACCACGTGAGGTGATCTGGATGATGGGGTGCAGGACATCCGTTCCTCCCTTATTGTGGAAAGGGGGTGCATGATGACAATTTTTTTTCCACATTGACTACAGGTATGTGTCTCTCCAGCTCAGCTCCACCCGTACTGGAAATCAGAGTTGGCTGCATCACATTTCTAGCCACTTTTTGATCAGTGAGAGATCTGGTGTATCTGGATCCATCCGACACCGCATACTCCATCCATCCGACCGCCCCCTTCCTCCCAGCTGCGGTTCATCATCACCTGTGTAAATGCTGCTTCCCGTTAAGTCCGTGCTTGAAAAGCTTTAAAAGGCTCCAGACACTGAAACTCGACTGCTCGAGGCTGTGCCACAACCAGCTGGGTGCTGTTTATTGCCCCAAAAGGCTGTCTTTAATTGCAGGAGCTAGTGAGGCAGCGCCAACCAAAGGGCTCAGTGCAGGCTCCTGTTTCATCGGAGGTGGCTGAGCACAGCAGTAATTCTCTCCGGCTTTCTTCCACATGAAGATTTTGTGTCTCGGGATGAGATACAGGTCCAGCCACTGAGTGTGAGCTCTCAAAGTTTGTATGAGAGCCAGCATCCCCCCCATCCTTTTTTGCCTGCCCTTTCCTTTCAGGCAGCATGGGGCTAACCCCATCCTGGCACAAGGGATGGTCCAGCTCTTGTCCCTGAAAGAGATCCCACATGTTGTGCTTCTGTCCTGTTCTCTACAGAGCTGAAAAGTTGAATTTTCCTCTGAAAACTCACTGTCCTTCTGGGAAAGGGTGAGGCCAGGCCCATCCTGAAGCTGCATGCTCTGCTGTGGTGGAAGGTAAGGCATAAAATTTGGGAACTGAGGGAGCTAATAGAAAATGAGAGTGAGCTCAGGGGTTCAGCTTGAGGGACCCGTGGAGCAGAGCATTCAAAACAGGTTTCCTTGCAGCCAGGGACAGCCTTCTGCATGGTCTGCTCTCCTCTCCACCAGAACCTGCTAAGCTTCTCCATTCCCGATTTAGTTGGTTATGCACTGAGAAACTGCCTTTGTAGCATGTCACTATCTCTGGGGATAGTGTTCCCTTCCTCATGTTTGCTTCTACAGCCATGTAGTAGGAGCAGGAAGGTGTTTCTTCTGCTTGGTTCCGAGCTACTGTCTCCTTTATATGACTGAAGAGTGCTGATGGATGCAGTGGCTGGGAAACGGCCAAATTTTCTATAAGTCATCAAATTCTCTGCTCTCAGTGACATCTGGACTGCACTGCAGTGACTATGTGCAACTTTGAGGCACCTTCTGCCCAGAGCTCAAACAAACCTGTTGCATTTCAGGTTGCCTGGATAACTTTTCCAATTACAAGCTCAGCCCACAGGTAGAGCTTGAAGGATATTGCTGCATTTCCCAAGAGCACCCAGCTTTTGAAATGCCATTTCCCCTGGTATTTGGAGCTCTGGAAGCTGAAACCAGCCAGAAGATCAATATCTTTACCTGTATCGTGAGGACTTCTTCTGGGAAAAGGCATCTGTGTAATGAATCGTCATAGGTGCATGAATGAAAGTGTTGAAAATCAGCTGAGGGGCAAAGCGTATGGTGGAGGGTGTGTCTCTGGGTGTGCTGAAAGGAAATGTTATCTCCAAATTGCTCATTAAGAATTTCATTTTAACGTTGTGATTCAGCTCCTGTTTATTCCGGTGCAATCAGGAGCAGATCCCTCAAAGGAAAGCCCATGCCCAGCGATATGGCAGTGCCAGCCAGTGGGGTTGAGGCAGGAGGGACTTGAGAGCAGGGACAAGCCCTGCATCTTGAACTCATCATTTTGGAGCACACAGCAGTTGTGACTTGACCCCAAGAAAAGCCCTATTTGAGGGAATTTCTCTGTCAATATTGAGTATAACCCCTTCCTCCTTGTTGATACTGTGGTCTACCTGGCTTTGACCATTAGTCAGCCCTGGGTCTGCTGTTCTTGATATCCAGTCAAGATGTCATCTTGACATGCAAAAGCTGCTTTGGCAGATTTTTGTGGCAGTGCATGAGTAGTCATTCAAACACTGTTCACAACCCTCAGCTAATAAGTGGGTAGTGAAGCCGCTTCCAGAGCTGTGCTCTATTCCAGCAGCTCCCTTTGCCAGCTAGAAATTACACTATTTTCCAATTTCATTATTACCTCTGTTTTTTATTATAGCATCATTAGAGTGAGAAAACTGGAAAGGAAGTGGGGATTGTATAATGCAGGAAATAGGGAATTAATACCTCTGCCATATGATGGAATGGTGCAGAGCTGTGACAGCGTCAGGAGAATATAGAACAAATGAAGATTATGCTGGCTGAATGAGTATGAGAGTTCTCCACTTGCTCTGAGGAGAATCAACTTGCAAAAAGACTTATTTCTCAGAAATGCAGGATCTGAATTTTCTTTTTGCATGCACATGTGCTTCCTGGTGAATAAGGTCATCATTGGGATATGGCATATGGGGAGAAAAAAAAAAGCTTTTACAGTACATAGATGGGCTTTAGCACGTCAGCAAAAGAAAGCTGATTTATTGCCTGAGAAATTGTGTCAGGGCATTTTAAGAAAGGGGTTACGTATGATGATGATAAAGATGGTCCTTACCATGTGGTTCTCCAGTGCTAAATCCTGAGAAGTGTTTATTAGCTCTTGAGCATTTATAACTACCAGCTTCAGTGGGCTGGGGTCTGAATAGGAAAGTGCAGCTCACGCCAGCCAGGAATGTGGAGGGGTTTGTCGTCTCTTTTATTCTGAAAGAGTAGGCAGCACTATTTAGTGAAAAACACCCTGTTTCTTCTTTTTTTTTTTTTTTTTT
>VXBW01000458.1:254479-272574 GCA_013400375.1 Thinocorus orbignyianus
TTTTCTCTTTCCTGCCACTTTTTCAAGCTATACTTTCAGGCTTGCTGACCTTACACTGACATACACAAATCAGACAAATAGCCCGTTATTTACTGCGCACCCTAAAATTCCTGCCGGAGCATGGAAATTCGGTTGCTGCAATGCATGGAAATGGCATTGCCTGCAGTTTCTGCCCTCGCTCAGATCAAGGCGGGCACTTGTAAAACGTATCCCTTAAAGCCCCATTTCGCTTGTAGTAACACCAGCAAGTAATTAAACGCTGGTGTGCATCATTTTTATTTTGACACTGCCTTTTTGAGAAGTTAAAGTGATTAGTCGAGGTAAACAGCTCGGCAGCAGAAACTTGTGTATTCGTTGTGTAGTTGTCAGTCCTCAACAAAAGTGCTTTTAATAACGGCTTGTTATTCAGTTCGCTGGGTTGCAAATAGCGGCAGGTTTCAGAAACAACTTCTTATTTATATATCTTCTGATCATTCTGAACGCCTGACAGCCCTGCAATAAAGATGCCTCTTAGCTGAGTAATGTCTTCAAAGGAGCTTCAGGCAAACCGATAACGAAGGGGAAAGCACAAATACCGGCTGGAAAGCATCAATGTGCGGGGAACTATGAATTTTCAAAGTATAAAAATCCAGATTATACATTTCTAGATCCTCTTGAAGCTCTTTGCAGCCTGTTGAGAGTGGGATGATCTCTGACTTCCTGCGAGGAGGCCAGCACTGGGGTGGAGAGATGCGGCTGGAGCAGCTGGGAAAGGCCAGGAAGGATGCAGAGAAGTTGTCTGCATCACCTGAAAAATGCAAGGAGGAGGTGGAAGGGAGCCTGTCATAGGTGACCTGACCTGCATTGAGCCCCTGGAAAGGCAGCAGCGCTCAGGCATGGTCCTGCTGTGGCTGCAGAGATGAGTATGGCAGGCTGGGGCCACCCCCAGCAATGCTTTGAAGGTCCAAGAGTCATATAGGAAAATTATGGGATGTGAAATAAAATACTAGGCGATCGATGAAAAACATACATTTATTGAGATGTAACAGTCAATTGCATGGCTGTTAAACAGCTATAACCATGTATTAAATAATCAGTTCAGCTGGTATTTATTTAATATAATCGCAGCCTATTAAACCTGAATTAAGTACAGAGTTAAGTGTCTCTGGGACACACAGCTGAAAATGGTGCCAGGAACATTTTATGTTGCCTGAAACCCTTTGTGGAAAACTCCCACAAACACAGGCTTTGCAAAATTATCCTTCGCTTGACAGGAGAAACACAATGTGAGATTTTTAATTTTGACCTGAACTGGGGCAGTGTTATCGCAACTTTTACCTAGAGCAAGACTTAATGTAGGTGCATAATTTCAGTAGGTCAAAAATACTCCACTGGCTTTTTGGAACAGTTCCTTTACAGATTTTGTGTGGTTTATTTTGCTTTACTTGCACATCTTTGCTCCCCTGATTGCCTGATACTTATGCAGTTATTCACACCAGCTAAAAGTGAGTCCAAAGTAAATGTAAAATGCTGCTAAATCAACACGGAATTTGCTCTGACCTGGCTGGGCTCACAAATGGGAGATGTGAATAAGGAGCAACTCTCACTTTGGAAACGCAAGGTCAGAGGACCCGAGGGGATGTATAATCCTCAACTCCCAACAACTTCTCATTTTCTTTCTACCAGTTTTTGGAGGTTTGTGCCCTGGCTCACGAGCTCGGGCCATCGGGGTGGTTTGCTCCCTGCGTGTTTCAGTGCTGCTCTAAAGGGTACTGGTGCCAAACACCTCAGAGCGAGCACACGCTCGTCAGTGCCTGGGATGAAACTCCTATTTGTTGCTTTGTGAAACTGCTGCCATTGATGTTCTGGGTTTGGGTCGAAGCATTTCTGATTTTGCTTACTTTATTCCTCCTCTTTCTCCCTTTACAGTGACAAGTGAAACCAAGCAAAGACTCTTGTCTTTCAAAATAAATAGCCAGATTGAATGCCACACAAACTGCATATGGTGTGCATTATAGTTTTATTTTCATGAGAGTTTGCAAAGGAAAGGTGCTGGAGTCAGGGCAGACCCTCACTCGTTAGCCCTTGATGCCAGGGCTGGCTGCGGTATTTTACACGCAGATTATTTGTGTTTCTTTTACTGGGCTTTGTGCCTTTCCCCGGCTCCCTGAGCCGATGTGTCATTCCAGTCTTCCTGGGGTGCGGGAGCTGATGGTGATTTGTTCTGCCCATCAGAGATGGCTCCTTGGATAGTGGCAAATACAAGTGGAGAGGAGGCAAGTGAACCCACGCGGGGTGTGATCCTGCCTCCCACGGTCTTGCAGAGAGAGCAGAAACAAGCTGGGATTGCACTAACAGGGCCAGATCCCAGTTCCTGTGGAACCTGAATGGCTCTGTGTAATGAATGATGCTGCTGCTGCAATCCCGGATCCCCTCCCTCCAGCTAATTAGCCTGTGTTTAACACCCAGACAAAACCCTGCTGCACCTGCACTGCTTTTGGGAAGCACAATGTGACAAAGCGGCATGGCAGGGACCCCAAGGCACTGAAAGCCCCGCCATCCCTTGCAAACACTACTTTCAAAAAGGATGATAGAAAAGGGAGAGGAGGAAAAAAAAAAAACCAAAAACAAAAAAGGAGGAGGAGATTCACTCACTTGGACTTTTTCACTATTGGAGAGAATGGGTGAAAGCCCCACAAAAGCAGCTTAATAAAAAGAAGAGGGAGAACAAGGCGAGAGGGGAAGCACGGGGCAGGCTGAAAGGAAGGAGGGCTTTCCAGGTTGTATTGTCCCCTTCGCCCTCCAGAGATCCTTAGTCAACGCCTTCAAAAGATGTCGATGACATCAAGTTGATTGGTTTTGCTGCAGCCGTTAAAAAGTAGCGGCTGGAGAATCGATGTGGCCATCTTCCACGCAGGACCCACTTGTTAGGAGGACAAAACGAGCCTCATTCATGGGCACTACAAAGAGGCGAGCTCTGCTTTGATGTGGTGATGGATGGCCCCTTCACCTGTTTCTTCCCTTGGGAGGAACTGTGTGGTGCATTTTTTGCCCAGCTCCCTGGCCAAATTCTTCCTAGAAATAGCTGTGGTTCAGCAATAAATGAAACTATTTCATTTGTGAAAAATGCCCAAAACATCTTTAATGAGAAGAATATAAATAATATTCTATCATCTCACATCTAAGTAGGGTAGACGTATTTCTCTCTGCCCAATATACGTATGGAAGGGGACCTTATGTAGAGTTTGTGTTACTTTATGGCCATATTGGATGACAATTTTAGGACTTGGCTTTTAGAAGATGCTGCTGCTTTGCCATAAATAGAGGTTAAGTCTCAAATGTGTCACGGGAGGAGGATTCAGGCTCCCACACTGACCGCTCTGCAGTGGATGTAGGAGAGAGCACAGTGGGGTGCACTGCTCACAGTCACCTGCAAGGCAACCTGAATTGCTACAACTGCTTGTGTGATAGATAACCTCTGCTAGAGGAGGAAAACCAGAGACAGGATGGTTAAATGACTTTCCTGACATTGCTGAAAGAATAAATATTGAGGATGGCTATAGATCTCAGGAGATTCTTATTTCCAGGCCAATGTGCTGAAATCTTTAGTCATCTTTTTTTATTACTATTTGTCCAGGATGGAAAAATTGGAGCCCACAAAGCCCTGTCAGGATTACAGGTCTGTTGTGTGAGGTCCTGTCTTTTTCCTTGCCTGAGGTAGTGCTCCCTGATCCCGGGGTGCAAAATTCCTGAGAAGGATTTTATCAGAGAGTCTATCACCTGTGAATGAGTTCTCTGGCCTAATGATTCACCTTTGCTTGTGCTTAGGAGGTCTGGGACACCCCAGGCACATCCATGTCACCTTCATAGCATCCCCAGGAACACAAAGGCATTGCAGACATGGGTAGGTTTTGTCTCTGACTGATGAGTCGCAGGGTGATGCCTGTGTTAGTGGATGTCTGGCATCTAGGACTGCAGGACAAATGGTTAATTAGGAGGTTGCTCATAAAAGCAGTAGTAACAGTCATTACAAGCTTCAGGCATAACGCGGTAGATGCTGAAACATGAACAGAATACACTCAGGCTTAAATAGGAGAGTGATCAGAAGGTCAGTCCCAACAAGAATCCCTAGAAGTCTAATATGCTGGACATAAATTAGTATCATCAGTTCAAACACCTCGAAAATTGGAAGTAAATTACTTCAGACATTTAAGACAGATGGTATTGACGTACCAGGCAGAGCCTCATCTCTCAGGGCAACGCTCTCCCCTGAGCTGGACCGCATCGAGATGGTGGGACTATTGCTTGATGCTGATGTGAATTCCCTGAACCTCCTGCAAAAGCAGATGAGAGGAGAGGAAAAAACAGGGATTTGCATCTGGGAATGGATGATTTTTCTGGAAATACGGCTTCAGTTTCATCCAGAGCCCAAGCAGCAGAGAGAAAAACTTGTTCACTAACCCGGTCTCCTGCTGCATCCTCCTACAGTGATATAAATGTGGCTGGAAAATGTCTGTACTGTTTATTACTTTGAAGTCAAATGTGCACCGGTTATTTTCAGAAACAGGGGAGAAGAAATGCTTTCTGGCTGGCTCTGAGCTGCTAGGTCATCTGACAAATTTCTCTTTCCCTGTCCCCCTGCTTTTATATACATATGGAAATACAGACACGGATATTTTAATGTATGTATTAAAACTAGACCAAACCATGGTGTGCTGTTTGGAGATGTGTGGCACAGAAATAAATCACTGCAGAGAGCAAGGAAGGAACTTGTGCTGTGCCCTGGCAGCTTTGATTTGCTCAGGGCTGTACAACCGAGCAAGCCCCAGCTCCTGAAGGAACAGGCAGGCAGGTGGACGCAGATCAACCCCTATGGGCAGAAAGACCATCCACCATTTTCCCGTGGGTCTGACAGGGGGTTTAAAAGGTGTTTTAGGGAGTAGCTGGAAGGGGCTCAGCTCAATGCTGACAGCTTTGAGTGGGGAGAGGGCTCATGGCAAAGAGAGAGGAGAGGAGGGAGGCTGGTTTCTCCATTCTCCAGGGCTTCGTGGTTGCAGCCTTGGGGGACCTTGCAGAGGAGGCTGCTGTGGAAGTGGTGGAGAGGACACAGGGCACAACTGGGCCAGGTCCTTGCCTCACCCAGCTGTATGAAAGTGTCCCAGGACATCAGCTCCAAACAGCCAATCAAGACTTCAAAGAAACCACAAGGTTAAAGATTATTGAGCTCTTTTGTTTCCTGCATGTCAGATTGCTATTATTTGCTTCCTGACCCTTATGATTAGATAAAATGAAAAAAGACCTTGAAAAGGTGACTTAGGTCTACCGAGGCCCATGAAAAGTGGAGGTGCTGTTCTCACAAACAATGAGATAGCAGATCTAGCACATAGCAGAAGACACCAGAGACTGATCCCCCACCTTGATGCTGCCAAGAGCAAGCTAGCTCTGCAGGGGAACACCCTGTGCTTTCCAAATCTCTGCCTTTCTCTCAGAAAGCTAGTGATGTCCTGTCTGTGACATGGGGACAAGGTTAATTGCATGGCTCAACTGCTAGAATGGGTATGTGCAAAGCTCCCTGAGAACGTGGCCTGCTCATTACACTCATTATCATTATCTGTGCTTTTCCAGGCACACGATGGATGGACAACCACATGGCCTCAAGAGGGTTTTGTGTACAGACCTGTGCCCTGATAGAGAGGAGAGCTGTAATGGGGGAGGAGGGCAGGGCTTGGGGTTGTCTTAATTGAGTGTTAATGGGTCCCAACTGGGAGATAGGCTCAGCTGGGTGCCAGTTACCCTAATTGATAAGAAGCTCTGATTGGATCCTTGGAGGAAGGGAGTTCCTCGCTCAACTTACTAAAGGGAGGCTGGAAAAAGAAACAGCTTTTGCTTAAAAGGGGCAGGTTTTTGGTTATTGATTTGTTTTTTTAATTTTACTTTTTTTTTTTGTGGGGTGTGGCTGTCATTGTGATTTAGAAATATGTTGTGAAGCAAGTGGGAAGACTGAAAAACAAATCCAGAAGAGCTGTATGTGGAAGAAATAAGAATGCAAGGGAGCAAACAAAAATGCTTGGAAGACAGTTTCCCAGGGCAGGCAGGAGAAGGGAACCTCACTGGGGCTTCCTGATGGGTTTCTGCTTGTTCAGTTACTTACGAGGAAAAACAGAATTGCTTTTGCTGTGGTGCATCCCCAGCTAAGCTAGTGGAGCTGTGAGGGTGATGAGTGGAAGCCCCAGGCTGTGGGGAAGGGGGTGTTGTGGGTCTGACTCCCTCCTTGCTTGCCTGCAGCTGCAAGGGGTTTGCAGGGTCTAGTGAATGCTGGAAGGTGGGGTCCCCAGAGACCTGCAGTGAGATAAGGCTTATCCATATATTAGGATGAGGATGGCTTGGGCTAGCTTTGTGCTCACTGCTGTGTGATGTATCAGGCTCTGTGTCAGTGTTGCATGAAGAAATGGGGTTAGGGAGAGCAGTTTGTTTTCTGTCTGTCTCTGTGCTGGCAGCACTGTAGTGAATGACAGGTTTTGAATTAAGATGGTTTCCTTAGTCCTGAGACTTAAGTATTACAGCTTTTGCACAGTTGGACTAGATGAGTCTGAAGGAAACAGGACCTTCTAGTTGTCCTTGAGCCTGTCAGAGTTAGCCTTTTGCAAATAAGAAGGAAACTGAGGCACCGATAGATCACGCACCAAATGTGATCCAGCAAGCCTAAATTAGCTTCATTCTCCCAGATAAATCCAGACTAACCACAAAAGCACACCTGCTGGTGGAGGCTCTTTGCTGTTTATTTTGCTTTTGTTCTGCTGAAAATTTGAGACATTTTTCCTTTTCTTGCCAAATTAATCCATGGCCCTGACTCCCTCTTGAGAGATGGTACCTTTGGTGTGTCAGTCAGAGCCCTTACATCCTTCCCCTGACGGGTTTTCCTTTCCTGTAGGAGGAAGGAGTGCAGCAGGCATTGTGCAGCCTTGTTGCAATGCCAGGCACTGGTAATAACCTCATTAGAGGATCTCCTCTTCCTCTCCCTTTTTCTCTCTAGGACCATAAAGCACTTGCAGATGTGAAGGCAACTTCCAAACATGGCTCACCTGCTCTTTGCAGTGTTTGGTCTTGATGCAGCTCCAGGGAACTCTTCAGAAAGCTCTTGTAAAAGTATCAAAGGGTTGACTGGATGTTTTTGTTAGGGTGGATATATTGCCCCTGATTTCAGTTTTCTGGCCTGGGCTCTGTTGCACTGTTAAAGCTTTATTCTTCTGTGAGTAGCTAAGGAACCTGGACAGACCAAAGATCTAGTTTGCCCAGCACCCTGCCTCTGATGCTGTACTTTCCTACCCGTTAGTACTGGTTTTGTGTATTGGACCAGTCAGTGATACATCTGATCCAGATCAGCTGGTGGCGTGTACAGAGCTTGCACTGGTTTTACCCCTGTATGCTGGGGAGATAGCCATGTAGGAAGTAGAATTCTGTGTTGCATTAAATAGCATCCAACACAGACACCTGACCTGCCAGAATTAATCTGCTAGTGCTCTTAGAGCTGGAAAAATGTTTTGTTGTTTTTTTTTTTGCTGGAATGGTACTCAGCACCTGCTTTTTATCATGTCTTTGAGCTATAACTGGGCAACAAATGTTGGATTTAATACATTTTTTGAACTACAGCCTTAGATGGTCAATATTAGATGCCTTTAGAAAGAGGATCAGAAGGGGGCAAGTAGACACTCATATGAGTCTCTCAGCTGATGTTAAAAAAACAAGACTGACCGTAACCATATGAATTTTATCTGCCTCTGCCGGTGAAAAAGGAAAAGTACAAGAGACATCAAGGAAACCAGCACAGTCCAAGCACCGAGTGAGCACTGCTGACTTACCGACTTTTAAATTGCTGACAAATGACAAGCTCCTGTAATGATCCAGTTCAGAGGGTACCTTCTCGGAGAAACACAGAGATGCTCCTGGCAGGGTCATTACTGGAAGTCGTTAATCACTGATTTGATATTCAAAGCTGATGGTGAAGTCAAAGCAGGTCAGCATGCTAATGGTCATCAGTGGTGGCAACGACCAATTTCCACAGAATTATTGTCAGTGCAGGCAGCAATAAGCAGCTCAGAAAAAGCAATCTTTTATTTTTAAATGGGAACCAGTACGGGGTGGGCTGTAGGGACAGAATGAACCGCTGCCTGACAGGAGGCAGATTTGCTTCTAATTGGGAGAAGCAAGCAGTCAGGAGAAATGCAGCTGTAACTCCAGGGGCAAGCAACATTTCCCAGCTGAGACCATCTGCTGTCATTTTCAGCTGAGAAATTAAACGAGGTAATGCTTCTGGTTAGTGTGAGGGAGCTGGTGTTCATCATGGGAGAGCATCGGTTGGGGGGTGGGTTGTCCCAGGGACTGGAGAGCTGTCCTTCCTCAATGACCTGCTCCAGTCTGGGAGCTAGGCAGAGCTGTGTTCTGCCCAGTTTGAAGGTGGAAAACAAATGCTAGAAGCTCTTGAAGTCATTGCTGAGTCTTTGTCTGAGAGCACAATGCCTAAAAAACACAGGATACAAAAGGGCATTTTGCAATATCCCAGGAACAACTGAAGCAGGTTCATGGTGTGTTTTCCTCCAGTCCCACATGGTGGTATGGAGGTACCATCTGGAGCGCAACTGGTGTGAACTGTTGGTTTGCCAACATGGACAATTTGCTGTGGACCCTCTTGTTTGTGTCTATTAGTGTCCTGCTTTGTTAAAGCAGCTGTGTCAATTTTCCATGACTGTGAGTTTAAAAGTATTTTGATATTTAGTTTTATTTTTAAACACCGTGATGAGTGGGTTTCCATCAAAAGTTTTCATTTCCTTTCTTTAAAAGATAAGTGAGAGTACTGATTCTCACCAGGAGCCAGAAGTGGTGCCGCCCAGTTATGGCTCAAAGTGGTGAGGGGTTCTCCAGTCTGTGATTATTCCTGCACTCATGACTGAAGAGTTGCTGTGCAAAATCACAACAAAAAGGCTGTCCCTGTCCTGTAAATCTCCCCATCCAGCTCCATCCTGTTATCTCAAACACTTTTCGTTGGGAAAGATTCCAGCGTTATGTTAGGGATTACTCATTACTCTGAATTATTGACTTGAGGTACGTGAGTCTGAGACATCTTGAAATTATTTCTCTACAAAAGCATATGTGGTGTGAGAACAATACCTCTGGAAATAGAGAGAGCAGGACAACAAGCACTGTTTGATCACAGTGACCTTTGCCAAAGGCAGGTTTCCATCTGGGGATGAGGCAGAAGCTTCATCACCCTTCACTTCTCTGCCCCTGTGCTCAAGTGGCCTTTAGCTGGTGCAAGTTTTACTGAAATGGACACACATGTACTAGGAATTGGACTTGAGACCAGCAATTAATTTCACATAATACCTTTGTTGTCCCTGACTTGGACCAGATTTGAACTGGTGACCTGGAGATGAAAGTCACCATAGTCCCTTAATAGTCCCCTGAGGCAGGCAGGCAGCCTTCTTGCTGTCTGTGCTAAAAAACCATAGCCAGGCTATTTCCCTGCCTCCCCTCAAGTTTAACCCTCTCCCACCCCCTTTCCTTCTCCCCACCTCCTCCAGTTCTCCTTTGCCTGCTGGGCATGACCAGGATAAAAGGAAGAGCAATGAGAGCCATATGTGAAGCCTTTTAACCCCTCTACAATGGCCTGTGGTGAGTTTGGTTGGGGGGTGAGTTGTCCTGGGGTCTTCTGGGTTGCTGCTTGAGCCTCCATACATGGCTTTGAGGGGCCTGCATCAAGTGGAAATGTATTTGCTGGAAAAAGAAATGGGAGTGTTCAGGGCTATGAGATCTGTAAGTGGCATCCAGTTGTAGAGCACAAGGCTCTCCCTTGTTCCTTTCATTCTTCATCTCATGCTCGTACAATCTTTACCCTGCTCTTCTCCCCACGTGCTGGCAATGGCTGATGGGAAGAACTGGAAATTCCCAGCATCTGTGGTGTTGCAAATCTGAGTGCAAATGTGAGGAATTACCCATTCCCATAAGGCTATCTTCAATCCTGTTCCTAATGTAGATTAGGAAAAGCCCTCTGGCCCTGTATCTTTCAGACAAGAAGCAGGATCATCCATTTTCCTGTTCTCCGTGTTGCTGAACCATAAAACCTGGGACTCCAGAAGCCAGTGTAATACTGATGTGCCCTCAGGTGGGGAGGGAAATTGAGTGCGGCTGGGTTTTACTCTTTCCTTTGCTAAGAGGCTTATAGCTGCAACTATCCTGACTCGAGGACCTTCAGAAATTGTGCTTGAAATGTATTTCTAAAAGGGGATTAGCCAAGTTTGAATCTATTCCTGAACAGAGCAGGTGGGGAGTACCTGTTTGCAGGTCTCTTACCTTGACTTGTCTTTGGCTGGTCTCCTTGCTTCCTCTTGGTGTCCCAGAGCTCCTTGTCTGACCCTGACTTTGCATGGGAAAAGCAGGAAGGTGATGCCTTAACTGAAACCCAGGTTGGGTAGGGACTGAATAGAGACTGGTCCCATCTGATGGCTGTGCAATTATTCTTGTGGAGTATCCATAGATGTCATCTTGTTCCCAGCAACATCCAGGCCTCCTCTGGGATGAGAAGTAGCTCCTCAGCACTGGTGAGTGGTCATGCTTCCACTTGAAGCAAATGTGCCATGTTTTTGGACTGCATCCTCACCAGTGGGAGCTGGACCTTCTTAATGCTAGGTCTTGTAGCTGTGGTTGCATGGTAGGGAGGTGGGATTCTCTGAGGTGTGTTTTATGCAACCTAAAATCCATGTGAGAGGAAGGAGGAGTGAACTATATCCTAGGAAAATATCACATTTTGGTGCTTCCCAGGAAGTGTCTTGCTGTGGTCTGGCGAGCACCAAGAAGTGACGGGCGTGCTTTGGCAGCAGAAGGCAGCAGTGAGGTTTGTGCTGCAGAAAACTCCCACCCTGGAATGCAAACGGATTTTATGGGCACTAATAAATTAAACCTTATGTGTTGACTCTAAAAATGCAGTGGTAATGAACCAGCCTGAATTTACAGATAAGGGGAGCAGAGCACAGAGTAATGTGCTCATCTCTCTGAGGCTGCAGGACCATCCAGCAGTGTGGAGCTTATGTCTCCTGCACAAGGGTCTTTCCTTCAGGATTTTGTTCCTCCCTGCAACATATCCAAACATTCTCTTCCAGAATCCTCCCTCTGATTTTCATCTAGCAAGGCATGGTGTATTTGTTAGTTTTCTTTGACAGGTTCCTCAGAAAAACAGAATTATTGTCATTGGTCTGGCATTCTCTATCCAGAGGAATGCCTCTCTGCTGGAAAAAAAGAAGTTCTGGAAATTAAAAAAATGCAGAAAACTCCATATGTCCCACTCTGTCTTTTTTCCAGAGCTGTGGTTGCTCAGCAATCCCCCCTTCAAGGGCTGGCTGCCAGATTAGTGACATGAGTTGGTTAGGAGGGGGAACACGTTTCTGCAGGTCCCATGCTGAGGAGTGTGCAGGCAGGCGGGAGCCCTGCAAGGCCTTCCACATCTCCCCACCGGCTGATGTGGAAACAGGAGAGGCACCCTTTCCCCAGCTAATAATTTTTCTTTTCCCTCGGTCCTCTCCCTTTTTCACAGATGCCTTAAAGGACCTTAAGAAGTCTCTTGCATGTGGGCTTGTGGCCCTGCCGAAGCAGAAGCTGCCTGCAGGCAGAATAACCCCCTCTTGGACAGCTGGATGAAGACATCACTCATCAAGCATCAGCCCTCTCCAGGTAACAAATCTTCTGTTCCTTCTTTGCTGGAATGTCTGCAGTCACATGCTCACACCTGAGGCTGTCAGCCTTCAAAGACCCTTCTGCCCCTGCTCTCCTGGGCTGACCTCCCTCCAGCTCTGCAGGAGGAGAGGTACACACACATCCCAGTTTGGGGGTTGGCCCCATGCAGCCTGAATGGGCTCTAGTCTCAGCCAAGCACCTCCTGGCTGTTGGGGTGGTGAGGAAATCTTGGTGCAGGGGAAAAGGGAAGGGAACAAACTTTTTCCATGGTGGAAGGGGTTTTGAGGATCTGGCATTGCCCTCCTTCTGAGCTGCAAACCCCTTCTCCTTGCCTCTTCCCATGTACCCAACCTGGCTGCTCCACCTAGCACCCATTGCTACCTGTGACCTTCCAGTCTCCCCTTATATATAATAATGGTATGAATAATAGTGATTGCTTTACGCTGTTTTTTTTTTCCCCTCTCAGGGGTCACAAAGTGAAATGGGAGAGCACAGGAAAGGATTTACGTGAATGTGAAGGACACTAGTTCAGGAGGTTGGTCCTGGTCAGTGAATTAGTGTCCCTTGGTGTCTTGCCACAGGGAGGTGATGAGATGACAACTCGGTCATCCTGCTGTCATGTGGGAGAAAAATAAAAGGGGATTCAGCAGCAGGAGTGAGGGCTGGCAGTCCTGAGAGGGACAATGCCTGCTGTATGTTGCATGACAGCAGGAGAAGGGACCAGCTATGATGACCATGTGGCTGTCTAGAAATAGCTTTGGGGTTTAGGTCCATGTCCAGGGAATTTTGGTTAGATCCCGTCCAGGGATCAGCCAAGATTGTATTCCTCTTGTGTAACAACATGAAGTGCAGTAACACGGAGTATATTTTTGCCTTGGAAATTGTGTTGCAGTAGATTACATGATTGACTTGTTAAGCTTTCTGGGTCTCAGTAGGGTTTTCACTTTGCCTGCTGTCAAAAGCCAATTATTTTTTTGAGTACTGTATCTGCCTTGTGTGCTGTGCTGTACGTGGGGAATGGGGTCTTTGAAGCACTATTATGTTTTCTGCTGGAGAAGCATCTCCTTGGAACAACAGGAAATATTTCTGCAGCCCTTGCCATGTGTCCTGAAGCATGGATTGCCTCTAGCACATGGGAAAGGTGCTGAAAATAGCAGCATGCAGACTTTGGGGTGGGGGGAGGGATTAAAAAAAGTAAATGGACACATGGTAGGCACTGGGAGAGAGGCAGTGATGGAGCCGTTCCAGGGAAAACAACCCTCTGTTATGGGTCATGGAGTAAACACAGAAGTCTTGAATTGTAAGTAGCCAGAGGAAGCAGAGCAGAGCCATCGTGTGGTTTGCAGGAAAGGGTTTGCCATGTGGGCAGGACTCCTGGGGTATTGGCCACCATGTGAGACAGCAAAGCCTGACTTGGAAACCAACTCTGGGAATGGCGTGGAAGCCCTGTGTAGGGCTGTCCAATTGTTCTGGCCCCTCAGCTGTCCATGAACAGGTCCCAGGTTGGCTTTCACCCTGCAGTGTGGGACTTCTCTGCCTCTGAGCTCATTGCACAGAGAATAGTTCTGATTTTCGGCTTGAACTTTTGATAGGGGCAAGAAATTTATGACACAGAAAAGAAAACCCAGGCAAATTGACCAAAGTCATGCCTTGTGCATGGTTTTATCAGAGTGAAGATTCAAAGTCTGATCTCCCATATGTCATTGGGAAATCCCACCTTTGCTCAAGGCCTCAAAGCCCTGAGAAAGAGGACCCTTAAAATAAGTCAAACTCATTGTGGATGAGAATTGGGAACATGTCCTGAGAGGGGAACAGAGAACTATCCTTTCCAGACAAACCTTGTTCTTGCTGCTGGACTAACCTCTGCTGCAGGAAAAATTGTTTGTATTTCAGGTACTTAGCTATGAAAAACAAAAGAAAGGAAGAAGTCAATGGTGAATTACAAAATAATAATGAAGCAGTGACAAGTGGATGATGGACTGACATGTTTGTGGGTGAACAGCTGGGGGGAAGCACCATGATGGGGTAAGTGCATCACCTCCCTCCTGTGCTCTTGTGAGCTCCTGGCTCTGAGGGCTTGGTCAGCTGAAGACTGTTTCACCACCACTTTTCACCAGTTCTCAGTTCTTATTGCTCACATCCTTTGTAGTGACTGAAAAAGACAGGAAAATTATAACTTGAAAAATAAAGGTGAAAGATATTATACGGGTATCATCCTTTTGTTAAGTGGGCACTTGGACATCTCTTGGTGAGGTTTCCTTTTGAAGCCAAATTTGACTGTATTATGGAAGGGAAACAAGAACTGCAGCTGCAAAAGTGCTGTGCAATGACACATGGAGCAGCTCAGCTCACTGCAGGGAAAAGGGACCCGGATTCTGACCTCACCCGGGCTGCAGGCAGTTGCAGGAGGAATAAAAAAGTAAATGTGGGCTTATTGCCATGAATAATATGATGTCTTTCCATCCTGACCTAATTGTATTAATTCTTCATGGCAAATATCATATGGAAGTGGCTGATTAGTACCCAGCAATGAGAGTGGTATTGGCCATCTGGTGTGCTTGGAAGGGAAAAAAATAATCAAGATGAAACAAAACTGAAAAACATCAGTCTTTCAAATAATGAATTAGCTGGATTCATTAAACTTCGGTTCAGATTTGTCTCTGCTGACACTTGTGTGTGGGCAGCGGCTCCAGGGCCGCTGTATCTGGGAGGCAAGTGTCTGGCTGTGCAGTGAGTTGTGCAGTTGTGCTTATTTTGCACGTGAGACTCCATAAGAAACAAGTGTCAGCTCTGTTTTACCTGATGTCCCTTGTTCTGGGCAACCCTGTGCAAAGTTTCTGAGTCCTTACCTGGGGAGTGCTGCTTGTTTATAGGCAAAATTAAAGTCAACCTGTTTTTCCTTCCATGAGTTAAAGCAGACAGGGAATAGATCTTTTTCTTATGTCCTACCTGTCAGTCCTAGAAATCCTTTCCTTTAAACTCCGCTCACATCTGGCTGCACAACGAAAGGCAGCTCAGAGACAAGAGATCTGTCTGTGCTTTTGGTCTTGTTGATATTTTTTGTTCCCTGCTGTCCTGAGAGAAGGTGGTATGAGAGAATGGCACTGCATCGACCTGAGGAACATTGCAGCTTCTCTTGGAGCTTGGCAGAGCAAAGATCTCCCATGAGATCTACCAAGGCTGAGGATTCTTTTCTGGAGTATGCACGCTCACTGAGATTTGGCTTCAGATGCTCCAATATTGGGACTCTTTCTAAAGAATATTACCTTTTTTTCTAATTATTATTTTTGTCGAAAGTAGCCAGGAGGAGCCCAGCTTGGTTTGGAAAACAGGGTGGGAAGCTTGAAATGAATACTGGAGGCCTCCAGGGGGATGACAAAGTGGCTGGGTTCCTTGGATGGGTGGGGAGAGAGTGGTCAGGGAACCTGGGTTTGAGTCATTGGTTTCCATCTGTGTAAGGGTTGGCCAGAGGTGAGCTTGAACTTGCTTGTAGGCCAAATGTCCTTGCTGGCCTGGCCACTCATGAAAGACCTCGGTGTGCTGAAAGTTTGCTGTGCTCTGCAGCCCTTCCTTCTGGAAAGTTTTGGGGAAAAAGGGTTCTTTTTTTTTTTTTCTCCCAGGGACTTTTCTGCACTGCACCTGTGTGGGCTGGAAACCAGTGAGTTTGTTTGGATGGTAGAGCACTGGAATAGGTGGTGGGAAGGGGATGACAACTCTTGGGTGAGACTGTAGAGACCATGTCTGTATGCTTACACCCTAAAGCCTGGCTAATCCTATGTAAAGTCTCTGTAAATGAGGAGGTATTGAAGGCAACTTCAAGGATGGTAAAAAGTGGTGGATAAATTTCTCAGGCAATTGAAGCATTTCAGGAGAGCTCATAGAGCTTCACTTAAACAGCATACACTGCTGTGGGCTAGGCTTAGGTTTAGTTTCAGATGTACAGACTATTACTCCTGTGGTTTTGACTGTTGGTTGGATGACACATCCCCTGTGTTGGGAGGCTGTGATGCTACTGCAGTGGTCTGAAAGTTCAGTGCTGCTGTTGTGATGCTGCTAAGAAAGGAATAGGCCAAAGCAGACACGCCATGAGGGCTGGTTCCTACCTCTTGGAGGGGCTTGTGTGTGGGTGCTTCTACTGTGAGGCATCAGAAGGGATGGCTTGGGGCAGTCAGTTTATATTTTACCAAAGAAGTCACTGTAATAAGCAGCATGAAGAATCACTAAGAGTTGTTGAGTTGCAGGAGAAGACAAACATTTAGGGAAATATCTTTCCTCCCTTCCCTAGACTCAGCTTTAGTCTCCACGTCTCTTCTCTTCTCCCTAGTCTCACCTCCCTGGATCTTTAGGGCAGGACCAAATATTCCCCTGACTGGCTACAGTTTTGAAGTGTGATGAATTGTTTTCCATGGGCTTAAGAGTGGTTGGGAAGAGGCAGTGTTTGGCCTGGGGTGGTTCATAGCCTCCCCCCCACAGGGGACACCCTCTAGCCCTAAACCCTGCTGTTTATGCTTGATGGAGCATCATGCGTGAGCATCATTTTCAGCTGCAGACTGAAGGAGTTATTAGAAAAATGCTCTTCTGGCAAAGAGACAGGGTGTTCAGAGAGAAGCAGAAATGTGAACTTACACACTGAGTGAGAGCAGCGCTGTGAACCTGCAGGAGAGCCCTGATCCCTTGGTCCCAGGTTATAGGGGGGTAACTGAGTGCCTTTTGTCTTTATTCTCCATTTACAATGTGCCTAACAAACTCTGGGTTTGCTTTTAATTTAAGCCTACCTTTCTTCCCCCCCTTCCCCAATAATTAATGATCAACACCATAATCCAGCCTGATTGCTTGACAGATGAGGAGTGCTCTATAACCATGGCCTTTTTAACAGGCTCCTTATTAAGTGTACTTGCTGGGTAAACAAGCAGGGGGAGAGTAATATATTTCCCAAACACTCCAGAGTTGCCAAAGCTGTGGACCAAAGTGTGTCTGTTCAGAGCAGTGACAGAGAGTGTCATTTGTCACCAGCTTTACTGACAGATGCTTCTTAATTGTCCACACCTTTCTGTGAAGGATGAGTCATGGTCGTGCTGGGAGAGCAGCAAGGGTTTTTCTTCTTTGTGTTTCAGAATAACTGTAAGTGGTAAATGTATGTGCTTATTGCCAAGAAGCCCTCAATTTGTGATACTCCTGGAGAATTCAGATTCCCAGAACACAACCAGCACCTTGTATCCCCTACTGAGGGTTGGACTTGATGATCTTAAAGGTCTTTTCCAACTTAAACAATTCTATGATTCTATTTAAGTGGGTGCTGGAGGATGTAGTGATTTGAAATGTAAAAGTAGAGTCTCAGTAGATACTAGCAACAGCAAGCATTTGAAATAGTTCATGTAGGTTCAGTGATTGGAGTAGATGATCTGAAAGGTCCTTTCCAACCGTTGCGATTCTGTGATCCAGTCTGATGGTACTGTGGGATGAAAGCTTATGTGCTGTAGGCTGGGACTGCCCAAATGTCCTCCTGTCTTCCCAGTTCTGCTCCACCTTGACTAGGTGGAGTCTTTCCCTGGATTTATTTCTCTTAGGATTATAATGATGGATTTCAGACTCCTACTGTAGATATTAAGCTGGTTCCAGGGAAGTATTTCATGGCTGTGGCTGCTGATGGGTGCAGTGAGCTGGGGTGTGGTGTCCCCAGCATGAGGTCTCTCTTGGACTGCAGTTTTGCTCGTCTCCAGGGTGCAGGGCTGCTGCTGAAAATTGTGCTGTTTAGTGCTGAAAGGTGGCTGTCAGGCTGTGAGCAGCTAAGAGCTGGACTGAGACTTTCCTATTTATTTTACTTAAAGATACAGACAACAGGCAGGAACACTTTTGATCATTCACAAAATCAGTCTGGGTTTTGCACCAATGACCTGTGGGTCAAAGGGTTTGTGCCCTCTTCAGTCCCCAGAGAATCAAGTCTATTGTTGTCCACAAACTGCAGGTACAGCCTGGCTTTCAGCCACAGCTTGCTTTTGGAGCCTAGTATGCAGCTTCTGAGTCTCCCCTCATCGTCACACTTGGGCTTTTCACTCTGTGTTTGCATTTTGCAAGGCTAACAAAGTGGGATGGGAACCAGCAAGCCAGGCAGGTTGTGATGGGTCAGAGCCAGGCTCCTTCATCCCTCACCTTCTTGCCAGATTGTTGTGGCTTGGGTAAAGCTCTACCTAATGGTAGATCTGATCAGCCCACCATCTCCTGCAGCCCGTCTTGGAGATCGTGTCGTGAAATATATACTGCAGGTCCACCCCATCACCTGCTGACCTGTTTCTTGTGTAGCTCCTCTTATTTCATGGCCTGGGGAAGCATCTCTGTGATCACATGCCCAGAGGTAGATAATATGTTGAGTACATTATTCCATTTTTTTTTTT
>VXBW01000458.1:275626-365782 GCA_013400375.1 Thinocorus orbignyianus
CTTCAGCTGAAAGAGAAGATATGATATGTCTTGATTAAATGAAATGTCATCTGAGTGTTGAATTAATTACGTAGAACATGGGCATGGGCTTGGTATTGTATTAATTTGGCTGCTCTGGAGAAAACATCAATAGGCTGTTTGCAAATGATAACTTTATACTCTGTCATCTTCTATGGAGGGATCTTCTAACCCTTTGCAAACAGTGATTTATTAAGCTTGGTACAGGTAGGAAAGCATTAAAATTTCTCTTTTTGTACAAGCTTCAGTAGCACTAAGAAAACTTTCAGGCTTTTCCTCTGCAGTTCAAAGGCAATGGGAGTTTGATATGCAAAGGTGTGTAGGACTGGACCCTAAATAAACCATTAAAAGCCTTTCTGGTGCCTCAGTCCTGAGTTGCACAGGACTGGTGGAAAACCTGGTAAGAGAAGACCAAATGTCCACGGTTTTCAGTACTGAAGTTCGTTAATTAGTATTAAGTTGTTCCCTGCCCGGTGGTTTAAGAACCAGCCACAGGCAGGGTTTGGCAAAGATCAAGATCATTTTCACAAGCCCTGGTTGACTCAAGTGAGTTGTCACATACTGCTTTCTGGGAAAAGGCAATTATAACTCAGGAGGTTCTGATTTGGAAATTATTTTGGTAGATACATTATTTCAAAATATATTTATGCATGCTAGAGCAGTAGTGAAGATGAGGTGATGGGAAAGGTGAATCAAAGTGAAAGTCTGCTTGAGTGGGGTCACTGTTTTATTTCAGAGATGTGCTGAAATTTGAAGATATTCCTTGGAGTTGTCACCATGCTTAAGAGGTCATATAGGACTTGAGGAGGGGCTGAATCTGACTCCTGGAACTTTGTAAACGTGCTTGAAACCTGCATTTTTTGAAAGACCACATGGGCAGAGATATAATGATTAATCTACCCACAACATCTCAGCCCTGGTTTGGGTTCTGTTAGGGGCAAGGCAGGGTAATCGTGTGGGTTTGCTGCCTGCTCAACCCTTCACCTTATCCTAAAGATGGCCAAGGCAGATTCTGTTGCCTATGCAAGCGCAGAGTCTTCCCCAGCCAGGTAACATATACAAATAGCAGGAACCATTACTGGCAATGGTTGCGTGAAATTTTATAGTGCAGGCATAGTTTTATGGTTATGGTTTATTTTTACGGTTCATTGGATCATGGCCCCCTATTTACTTCATAGGTCTCCAATGTCAACAATTATCAGGCAGCTGCTAATTGGGGCTGGATCAGGATCAGCAGCCTATCACTGAAAATCTCCCTGGGTGACATATCTGACACCCCCAAAATCAATGGCAACAAGCCCAATGACACCGTTGAAGCCAGAAACTTCCCTGCTGCCCCGTACCCATCGCCAGTGACAGGTCTGCAGAACTCAGAACGAATCCTGATTTCCATACTGATAAAAGCTAATGAAGCATGGAGGAGCTTCATTAAGTCAGGAGCAGTTTTTGCATCAGTGACTGGATGCAAGGGAGGGATCAGAGGGTTGGGTTTTGTGTGTGTGTGTTAGTGGTTGTATAACCGAGTGGGATAGTGTTCTGGAGAACTCAGCCTTTGGATAATTATGAGAGAAAGATAAAAGATAAGGGTAGAAGGAAGAATTATGGCCTCATTAGAAGGAACAGAAAAAGAAAAAAAGCATTAACTTTTTGGACAACTCTTCTTAAATTTTGGATTCCTAAAAAAGCAAAAATTTGAAAGTAAAATGTAGGCTTGCAGGTAGACTTTTAGTTCCAAAAAATCAAGCAACTATGTCAACAGAAAGTCTCAGATGTGATTTTTGGTCTCAAAGCCTTTTAAAGCTTTTAGTTAAATTCTTTTACTTTATGCATCCTCTACTGGGCAAAATACACAACAATGGTGCTCCCCACCTGCTCTAATAGTGACAGAGACCAACATGTGCTGTGTGGCCCTTGATGTCCCTGCTGCTGCCTGTCCTTTGGCTCTCAGAAGACAGAGCCTGCAAACCTTGTGACAGCTGCTGTGTAGGAGGGGCAGGAGTTCGGTACGTCCAACCTGTCTCTTCTACGGGCTTAGATGGCAGATCACGGTAATCTTTCTGAGCTGTGCAAACAATTGACATATGTGCACTCAGGGCAATTTAAAAACGTGGATTTGATAAATTTTTAAAAATCTAAGGTGCTCTTGGTGGTGTTTGTCTGAGAAACCACTAAATCTATCATGCTCTTCTTGTGTGCTGTGCAGGGGTTCTGCAAATACCCCAGAACTGATTCCCCCAGCCCTATATTTCACCTTCCTTTTGATTGCTCTGTCATTTTAAGACTTTGGATAATAGGCCATTATTCTCAGAATTGCTATTATGTTTTATTAATAGGATGGGGTAAAATTTATTGTCACAAACTTTGAAAGATTTGCACTTGGAGAACTCACAGCTCTTGAAAAGGGCGATTCATTTAGCTGCCTTGTTTGGTGGACGTAAACTCTCATCTCTTCCTCCCTACTTTTCCAGGTCCTACCAGCATTTGCAGCCCAGGGGTGCAGCTCCCCTTCAGTGCTGGTGGCAGGACCAGCTGTTTGGTCTCCTGGTCTCCAAGCATTGTCCGGAGCTGATCCTTCGCCAGCCACAGTGGTGGGTTGTAGTGGTGGAGGCTGGGTTAATGCTGGTGGCTGGAGCCCAGAAGATCTGAGTTTTCCTCTCGCATCTGTGTGTGTGGGTGTGTGTACACGTACGTACAGCCAGAACAAGTCTGTTCCTGTTTGGGAGATCAGTGTCAAAAGTGTGTTTTGTAAGAGCTGGCCAGGCTCCTGTTTCCACATTAAGAACCAAAAGCGGTTAGCTGTATTTTTTTGGGGGCCTCTGCTTTTCCAAATCAGTGCACGGCTCTGTCCCTTCCCTTAGAAAAGGGAAGGGAAGAACATGCCCCAGAGCTATTTTTATGAAAAACCTCTCCATGAAGGTTCCTTAGCAGTTTGTCTTGGTTTGGTGAGGCTGGGTATGGCAGTGTGGGCAACTTGTGACTGCAGCAGTGAGGGAAGGAAAAACCTGTCCTGGGGGATGGGGACCAACTCACAGAAAGGTTTCTGCTCCCCTGGTGCTTACAAGAAAAGAGCATGTACAGACACGTTGGATCTAGCTGTATCTCTCCCTTTGTCTCTACAAATCTACCTTCTCCAAAGTTCCAGATGCTTAGAGCAAGGAGGGTTGGTTTTGGGTTTTTTTTTTGGTTTGTTTTGTTTTTTGTTTTTTTTTTTTTACCCCAAGGTGCCTGAACACCTGAGGCTGAAATTCCTGTTCCCACTTCTGCCTTTCCTTCACTGTGCTGGGTGTCTCCTTCGTTTGTTATCTTTGGTGGGGGGTGAGCTACTAATTGGAGTGTCCTGCAAGCGCCTATAATTTTGTTTAGTGAAAAGTGGGGGTATTTTAAATATCATTATACAGCTGGGGATGGGGAAGGGAGCAATGTGTGTTAGATGGATGAGGCTTTGTGAACCCCTTGGTGGCTGCGGGCATGGCAGTGATTGACCTGCCACTGCTGGCAGGAGGAAGAGGAGGAGGGGGAGGAAGGAGGGAGAGCATGGCTATGGCTTGCTCCAGTCAGTGTATTAACCCATCCTGCTGCCTCTTGAGTTGTAGCATCTGGAGTTTGGCGGGGTGGGGGGGGCAAACAGCAAGTGGCCCTCAGGGGAAATAAGACACCTGTGTGGGAATCAGCTTTTAGTTACTAGCAGTTGCCTGACTGTTGGTTTTGTTTGTTTGTTTTTGTTTTTTTTCTTTTTTTTTTTCTGCTTTGACACATTTTTCTCCAGCTCCTTTTTCTGTCAGACCCAGAAAAAAAATGGTATTTCATTTGCAGATACAGCTCACAGCTGGAATAAATGTATGCATACCTGCACCTTTGACTGGCTTTAGGTATTTGTCTGGGGGAGCAAAAGTGCTTCTATATTCTTGGATAAGGGTTGTGCATTTTATGCAAAGGAGGAATATAAATTCATAGCTACCTATTACAGAAGTAGCAACTAGTCTTATTAGACTTGCTTTTATTCTAACTGATCTATTGTGGTGACCAAAGTGCTGTTTTATGGTCTGAAGGAGGATGGCCTCTGACAGCTGGAGCACAGGAGGGCTCTGTGAATACCCCATGGCCAAGCTCGGTGGTGCTGAGTGCTGGAAAATAACAGTCCTGGCAGCCAGCCTGTGCACGGATCCTGCCTTTAGCTTATTAATGCAAAGACCTCGCTGTCATAAACCAACATTGACAAATTGATATCCTGCTTGGAAAGGTTTGAAGATGATCTTTCCTGCAAGAAATGCTCCCGAATTTTCTTATTGATGGAGTTGGAAATAGAAATGGGAATTATTGACTCCCTGTTCAAGCTGTAACCAACAGATTCAACTGTTCAAAGAAATCAATAGGGAAGTCAGTGGATACTTTATGATATTTTAGTGGTTCATTTCCAACATTTCTAGTCATTCTCTTTCAAATCTCAAGCTTCAAAGATATCCTTGATTGGGTACAAACAGTATGGTCTGGTTTTCAGAGCTACTGAGCTGGTAAGAACATTTTGAAAATGAGAACAGGGATTTTAGATGTCCAAATATATCCTCGGAAGCCCAGGTTTAAGCATCTGGGTTCGCATGCTTTGTTTCTACTGTATGCACCTTTAAAAAGCAGAAAACACTTACCACGTTGCTCCCTACTTATCATTAATCCAAACAATTTAAAGATAGTTCATTTTGTTATAAATAAGTCAGTTAATTCTGTTTGTTAATTCACTTTGTTGCAAATTATCAAGCTATGGAAATTTTCTGTACATTAACACCATAGATCTTTCTTTGGCACTGCAGTTCTCTGAGTAACCCACAGCTAGTGGCAGTCAGTTTTGTTAATCTTTTCCTTTTTGAATATTTTTCTTAAGTCCAGTTCTCTCACAGCTCCTTCTGTCTCTTTGCTGTCTACAGAATCTTTAAGGTCCTGTCGGTTCTGGGGATGGGGCTCAAAAGGTCTTCGGGGAAAGCTGCTTTGCATCCTGAACTCAAGAGCAAGTGTTACAGGTCCCAATTTGCAAACAAGGAATTGCTGACACTAATTATTTTTGTTGCTTATTTATGTCTTGATAATTACTGCAATCCGATTAAAATCATTGTTCCTTGCAGGTGGCATACTCCTTCATTTGAATTTCAGGAGATATAAACAACAGCAGCTTGTGGAGGAGATCCTTCTGTGATGGGAAAATTCACTTTTGGTTCGAAAAAGAAAATGAGAGAAAATAATAAGAAAAAAGAAAATGCAGAGTGATCACAAGCCTCTAGCAGTGGAGATTTAAGATGGTAAATATTGTAAACTTTATAAGAAGGCTTATGTCATGACTTAAATTTAATGATATGGATGAATGAGGTCTTGAACTACCAACAATTTCTGAGAAAATTCTCAAGAGAAAGCACATCTATGCATGCTGGGACAAAATGTGCTTTAGAAAAAAAATATGGTTAGTTTTTTTTCTTTTTTTTTTTAATATTTAAAAAGTATCACCATCATCTTTCAAGTGGTTCCTGAGAAAATTATCTTTAAGTGACTGCGGGAAATTGGCATAATGATTTAAAGTCGGACTGGAAAGTCGCACACTACATGTGGGTCCTAACAGTGAAATTAGAAGTAACGTATACGCTGAGCTATGAGACAGATATTGCTTTAATGAAAGGCATAATGGTGACATTGCATGAACTTAATATTTAGCCAGTGACGTTTACACTTCGCAAGAGCCCAGGGGAGGCAATTAGGAGGGCTGTAGAAGGAGGGAATAATTTTACCTGTCACGTTTCGAAGTGGGCAGTTCTTTGTATGTGTGTGCGTATGTTTGCATATTTGTATGTCTATGAAAGATCCAGAAATTAATGAAATAGGCTTGCGGGGGCTGTCAGGCCTGTGGTTAGAGGTGGGGAAGGAGCTATTTCCAAACCCACAAGATTTATTTGTGGAACTGGTGGGTAGGTGGGGGGTGAAGCTAGCAGACTTTAGCCTTCAGGGCTTTCATCTGCTTTAAATTCAGTTGAAAAAATTGCTAATTGTAGCAGCAGGCAGGTAAGTTACCTATGTGCATCTTACAGATGACTTCATTATATTTTTATTTAAAATTTGTTTTCTCATTTTTTCCCCCCTCGTTTCTCAGAATGCGACTGGGGAGTTACCGGAGGAGGCTCCAAATTCAGCCCTTGCAGCTCACAGATCTCTGAATGGCATGGTTCTGTCCAGAGCTTTCCTTCTGGGATGGAAAATGAAATGATGCTAAGCTGTTGCAAAAAACTGTACAAAAATGGTCCTTGCTTTGAGAGGTGGCAAACACCAGAACTGCAGTGCAACACACGCTCCTGTGCTTGCAGGAAGGTTGGGCTGAAGTCTGATCTCAACTTTGTGGTCACTTTCATCTCTGTTGTTTTGGGGGGATATATATCTACTCCAGTATTTTGTGCCCAAGGCAGATAAAACTGATGAGGGACAACAAGGGCACAGAGCACCAAAATGCCAAAACCAAGAAGTCATTTCACTGTCAAGATTTTAGTGATTTTTCCATTTCCCTGAGATGTTTTCAGGGTAATTTGTTTGGTTGTTTTTTCCCCTCCCCAAACAAACCCTCTACCCTATCTCAACGCTGACTCTAAGTTCCTTGCTGTGGAAGAGGGTGGTGGGAACAACACTGTGGGCATAACCAAGACTTCCCCATCACCATGCAGCTGCCTGTGCCCAACTGGCCTGAACCATCTGAGGTCCCTTCCAGACTTCTGGCTGGTGCAGCTGAGGCCAACCCCTACCACAGGCCCTGGGAGGTATTTCAAAGCAGGGTCCAAACATCAAAGGAACTGGACGAAGAAAAGAGCAGTAATGGGTCCAAGTATCATTGCTTCTACTCATTGCCCACTGAGGTACCTGCCCTATCTCTGCCAGAAGTTATTGGCCCATATCAGTTGGTAGTGAGAATACGTGGATCAACAGAGCAAACTCTTCATCAAACAGTGCTCTGAGCTAAAACAAAAGTCACTTTAAATACTACTGTGACTCTGAGGTGCTTATTTTAGGGGAAATATGTATAAACTAAAGCTTAAAAACTTGGCTTGAGCCAAGGACAGAGAACACATCTCACTCTAGCCTGAGGAATGCTTTCAACAGAGACATGTTGTCGCTGGGACCGAGGTACCTTTCCTGAAGTCCAACCGCTGTAGGAACAGCAGCTTCTCCCTTGATCGTGGTTTTGGTTTTAAAACCCATTCCTAGTCCAGCAATGAGGAGAAAATCCAAAACTGGTGATTTAACATTAGATTTAACATGACTTTTTCCATTCCAAAGCTCATTTAAATGAGCTTTGGAATGGAAAAAGTCATGTTAAATCTAAACCAATTTCATGATCTTGTCTGCGTAGGTCATGACTTCTTAAAGACTGATGCTGCAATTAACAGTTGTGTTACCAATGCTTTTGGCACTTATCCGTGTGTAGAAAGGTGATGGTGGGGAGGAGTTTGTGGTAGTGTTATTTTTCCAAAGGCCTGGTGGTTTCGCTATCTAATTTGGGAGGCCGGACTATCTCCGATTGACTCTTATCACCCTTTCAGCGAGGCAGATAGCAGCCAGCACATTATTCACTGTTGCCCTGTAGATATCTGGTTTCTGAGTATGTGTTATAAAACGTGGCAGCCAAAATGGTGAAACCTCTCAGCACCCGCCACGGGGACGTGGCTTTAGCTCCGTAGGGAAAGAGTTGGATGGACGTGTCCTTGTCACCTGCTTGCAGAGACTGGAAGAGCCTAGATGGCTCTGCTCTGTTGTCACTCAATTAGTTGCTTTTCCTGGGGATTAAAGAGTGGGGAGGGGATATACTGTAAATTCTTTAATTTATGTTACTTTTGCCAATACTGCAAGAATAAGGGCAACTTTATTACAGTTAAAGAAGAAAAAAAAAAAAAAAAAGCAGTCCCTCTCTATCTGTTGCTGTCTGCTCCCCGGCAGCTGATTGTGAGGCACCAGGAAGGGATTTAACCTCTTAGGATGAGTTCTTTGCAGTTTTGTCTTCCACCCAGGGTTTCAATGTGCTTAGCTTATGTGTGTGGTTTTTTATTTCTGTTTTGCAGATGGAAAAATAGAGCCATGCAGTTCAGAGGTGCCAGCAGCTCCTTGCTGAAAACCTAGCATCACCCTGGCTATGGGCGTCAGTGGGTCAGCCTGGATCATCCTGCACTCATCCAGATTTCTCCCTTAGGATGCTCCTGGGTACTGGGCTTTGGTGGTGAGTCTAGACAGGCAGCAAATCCTTCCACCCTTTGGAGCACTTTCTATTTTGGTACTGGAAAAAGCTGTGAGGTCTTGCTCTCAGATGTTCTTCCAGTGTGAAAAATTAGAGTTTTCAGAAGATGGGCTGAAGATTTCCCTGAAGTTTTGGAGAATGCACTTGACTCCTTTCTAGTAAACTCCCTTTTGCTCTCACCAGGAGCGTGGGGAAAAGAAAAGATAGAGTGGAAAGTGTTTCCCATTTCCTCCAAATGTGACAGAGGATTTAGGATTCCACAGGGTTCTGATACTGGTTATACCATGGTGGTGGATCCCTTTAAAATAGGGTCCATGCTTTAACCTACACAGATGAAGAAACATTGACAGATTTCATTTTATTTTTTTACCAGTGGCAGAAATATTTGTTTGCAGACAGTCTCCTGACTTGAAACAAAACAACAAACCCCCCAGACCAGTCCAAAATTATTTAGCAAGTTCTCTCTATACCTTCTGGTGGCCCCTATGAATTTTCGGACCTATGGGCTTGTGGATGCTCATTCTGTGTAACAGCGAAAACAGATATTGTGGAGGCTGGCTAAAGCCATGAGGCTGGGTTGGTAGGAGGAAGGTGCAGGTTACACTTTCTTATCATGATGTGATGTGTGCCAGACTGACTGGTCTTACTGAGAAGCACCTGTGGCTTCATTTGATCACCCTTAAATCTGTCCCAGGGCAAGCTGGCCTATTAGCCAGGAACCCACTGGTTTGTGTTATGTGTGTAGCGGGGAGCACAGACAGAAAGGAAGTCATATTGAGTCACAGCAGTCAAGAAGGATCAAAGATTGGCAGTTTTTGACACACAAAAGGGTAAGTGATGCTGAACTATTTCTAGTCTGATTCCAGCTGAACACAAAGCTTTTTAACCTCTTAATCCTTACTCCTGAGTTATAGTTCAGACATCCAGGGTTTTATGGCTTTTTGGAGATTTTCTTGTGTGTGACCCTAGTCTCAAGCAAATAGCAAGGCACCCCAGACTGTTGGATGCTGTGTGTTGAATGTTGAATGTGGTATTAATCTTGCCAGCTTTTTGGTTGGTTCCCTCCCTCACTGACCGTGAGGGGAATTAATGGGAATCCTTACTGAGAAAGAAGGAAACCTAAAGTTGCTATGGGTGTAATATCTCATTTCCCATTTTGATTTATGGAAGCTGAACCCAAGTTGCTCCTCACTCTTCTAAGGAGACACCTCACCTTCCTGTGTTGCCTTTGATGAAGCTGTTTCTGGGTTCTCCTCTTGTCATCTTCCCACCTAAACCATTCACTTACCTTCTCACCAAACACTGAAAGGTTCTTCTGTGCTTTCCAGTACATGGGCTGTCATGACTATGAATCCTCACCTATTGGTTGTAGATATGAAGGCACTATTTTGTTTTGAGCCTCATGTGGATTATTTTGGGTTTGCATATTTGGGCTTGACATAAAACCCAGTGGAGAGACTCTTATTTAGCCAAGGCCATTTCTGCATTGGCTGCAGATGAGCATGGTGCTCCAGGGAACCAGTTTTATTCCAGGCATTGCCAGTGATTCATTTCTGGATGCTGTCTGTGTGATTCCCTCTGGGCCTCAGTTTCCTGTTCTGTAAAATGGAGATAATACCCTTTTATGGCACAGGGCTGCTTTGAAGCCTTCACAAAATACTCTGATGTGTTTGGATGAAAGTTTCTATAAAGCAGATTTTAAAAAGCATGCAGCTCTCATTGAGGGACTTGTATGAAGTGATCAGGACTCCAGAATTACTCCCCAGGATGAATGTGTCTGTGTCGGACCCTCAGACAATGCTGAACACTGAAACAATATTCGTGTAGCTTTTCTAAAAGCATCCACTGTTGGTGCCCATGGCAGGGTTTGCTGCTATTCATTCTTTTTTGTTTATTTTATGTAAATCCTTTTTCCTTCTCATTGAAAACACAAACAAAAAAAAAAAAAAAAAAAAATTTGCCCTGTAAGCCCCATAAAATTGATTCATCCCGAAGAAGTTTTTAAAGCACCAACTCTCTGCTTGTCTGTCTAATTTTAAAAGAAACTCCCCTCTTTCTCCTGACTGCCGTATTATGGACAGGGGAAAAAAAAAAAACAATCCCGAAAAAGCAGAAATGAGAGCGGTGCAGAATTTTTGTCTCCTCTCTTTTCTCACTCCAGTGCCTTTATGTGTGTTCTCCCTCCTCCCCCTCCTCCATCGCCCTCCCTCCTGCTCTGCCTCAGTTCCCATTGAAATGTCAAATGCAGCAGTTGTCTGCAAGTGAAAGAGGGGCTCCCTGGTGGGAACAGGCTGCCCTTCTAACCTGAAGGCCTGGGCTGTTCTCTTCTCCCCTTTTTGGTCTTTCCCATCCCACTTTCTCAGCAGATGTTGTGTGGGGCAGCACAGGCTGTAAAGGAATGAGTTTCTTTTCACCTGGCCATGTGAATGGGCTGGCACAGAAATGCTGGCTTATTCTCTCAGACTCTGGCAACAGCTTACACAGAACGAGATTGTTTCTGAGAGCTGTCTTTTTTCCTTTTTTTTCTTCTTTTTTTTTTTCTTTTCTTTAGACGAAGATGGGGGGGAAAAAAAGCTGAGAGACGCTGGCTGTATTTTAAGCTTCCTCCTTGGGTGCCAAAGGAGTCCGTAGAGTTTTGTTGCTGCTACTTTTGTTCCTTTTATAGTTTCAATTCAAGCCCCAGGCTTTCAGCTTCTCTTTGTCTTAGCCCTGCTTTTCCCAAGGAGTTGACATGAGAATCGTTTCAGTAAGATGGTGGAGGTTCATCCAGGAGCGTTGCCCTGGTTTAGTCCAGGGCTGCGGTTTTTCACTCTTTTAGTGGCTGGGTGGTGGAACTTTGCAAGAGAGTGACACTTCACATGCTTCTGCAGGGAAAATATTTAGCTTCAAAAGAGTTCTGTCTGAAAATATGTAACAATGTGGTGCAAAAAATGCTCAAGCTCTATCCTAACACTGAGTTGTGGCACGTGCTGTTTGAAGTAGGAGAGGTACGTTAGAAGTAGAAGAAATCAAAGGTGCTTGAGTTTTTACTCTTTCTCCCGATTTTGGCTCACTGAATATCTGAATTAACGTGGCTGGGTGTCCCCTGTAGCCTGCTTATACTCCCTTGTCAAGACCTTGGGCATCTAGGGTTGGCCAACCAGAGTGGTGCTGGAAAGAAATATTCCTCTCTCATGTGGAGATGTCTTGCTTGGCACCTCCAAAGCAATGTCACTTATTAAGGCCACTTTTGGCCGTGTCTCTGTGCCCTGAGCCCAGCTCATTATATTGAGGCTTGATCTATATTCAAGAGCAAATGATGTACCTGGGATTGTGGATTGTTTGATCCCCGATGAGAGAAATCCACATGCTGCTGATCCCGAGAAACGGAGCTGTCATTTACTGATTTAATGAGTAAATAATGAGCTATTCTGAAATACTGTAGGGTTATTATGCCAGTGGTTCTCTTTGGGTATTTATACACATTTTAACTTCAGTTGTTTTTTTGTTGTGTGTGCATGTGGTTTTTTAAAAATCTGAAGTTTATTTTTGCAGTGGTGCTTGGAAAGCTGTAAATGATCCACAAGGAATTAACAGACAAAAGTCCCTGGCTCTGCTCCACCCTATTGAAGCTGATGGCAAAACTCCCATTGACTTCAGTGGAAGTAACAACTGAGGCCTGTGAGAGTAAACAATAAATCAGTTTTATAATCAGAATGTCTTTCTAAGTCCTGTCCTGACTGCTTTACGTGACTGAGGTGTGAGGCAGTCATATGATGGTGAAAGGCATGAACAAATCATAAGCATCTTCTCAGGTGAAAAACAGAATTGTGAAGGTGAAATTTCTAAGTTTGAAAGCCCTGGGGGGACTTCACCTCTCAGATCATATTTTTGAAACCTTAAATTCTGTTAACAAGAATACCTGCAATGTTTTTGAAAGGTTGAACTGACTCTCCATCCACTAAGTGTATGAGAACATTTTCCCTTCCCTGTTTGTAAAAAGCACGTTTTTTAGAGATATGGGACTGGAAGAGTCAGCAAACTGCACCTCCTGCCTGGACAAGTGGACATGTCACAAATCCCATTCAAAAACTAACCAGATTCATCTCCAGCCAGAACACCTACATGTGTGATGCTTGTGGCTGGAAGGTTGCAGAAGCATTTTCCCTGTCTGTTCTGGCACATCTGCCAGTGCTAAAACTACTACTTTAAATAAAAAACCCCTCAGTAATAATAACTCAAACATAGAGTTCTCATTTAACCTGTTTTGTCAGTGGACTTCAGATGATTTTTGAAGGAAAGAAATATCATTATCTTACATTTTACACATGGGAACCCAAAGCTCTATGGCATGGCCAAATATGCAAGGATAGAGTTCAGCCCTTTCCTAAGTCTAGCATCTTATCCCCTGCCTTTTAAAAGCTTTATCCCCAAAACGTGTCTTGAGCTAAGGGCTCTGTATTGTAAGGTTTTCCTATTGATTCCTTCCCTGGAGTTTGTGCCTTTTGGAGGAGATGGGGCATTGCTAATTGCTTCAGCTGTTCTTGACTGTTACAGGGCACTTGAGCAGAACTGTGTAGCCTGAGTGTTTGTGCTTTGTAAAATAACCCCTCGGCCTCGCAGAATGGAAGGATTAACAAGTTTAGCCTTCTTGATTTGTTTTGAATTATTTTGTACGTGGTATTCATCTAGGGCACAACGTAGCTGAAGGTAAGGCGAGGTTGTCACTGGGTTATCCTAAGATGAGTGCCTTGGAAATAAAATGCTATTGTTGCTCTTTGAGCAGTGACACTGACTGAAATAACAGACATCGGGGTAGGAAATAGCAGGCTGCTTCCAGGGAGCATCCATGGTGTACCTCAGATTGCCATGAATTGCCCTGCTAGGCAACCAGTAAAGGGAGCTGCAGGCAGCCGTAAGCCAGGCCAAAAAGAGAAAAAGAAAAAAAAGACTAACCCTGAGAAAAGGGGTATGTTCTTCCTAATCGTGCTCTGGACTGTAAGTCTTTTTATTCTTGTCTTTTGTTTCATTTTCCCCCCTTTCCTTTTCACGCCCCAGAAGCTGCCAGCAGGTCTCAGCGCTGCAGAGCGTTGGGTGGCCACATCCCCCCCTCCTGCTCTGCCTGACCTTCAGGTGGGTTTGGGGTGAGTTGCACCCCGTCTGCAGGGTGGGCTCTGCCACACTACATGTGGTCAGATGAGCTGGGTCAGACTGCAGTGTTGACCATGGCCCTTGGGAAGGGAGGGTGAAACCCACCATCTGCTGAAGGACACAGAGCCTGACTCTGGATGTTGGTAGAGCTGCAGTTTCATCTAAGGGTAAACATCCAGCTGTAATGGACAAGACTTTCTGAGGTGCCTGGTGGCCAGCACCACGTTCAGAGTGTTTCCAACCTTTAACAGTTATGTCTGAACAGTTGCTTTGAAGAAGGCAGTGGTGGAGAGCAAGGCATGAAATAGTATGCCCAGGGCTAGATGAGAAGTCAGTGGCAGAGGGGAGATCAAATGTGACTCTCCCTTGCCCAGGAAATCACCCTCACTTCTGGACCACCTTTTCTCTCACCTGCTTGTGCAAGCAGACTAGACCTCAGTTAAAATCGTGATGTGAGGGACAACAAACAGGGAGGGTTGTGCAGGGGAGAAAGAAATAGCTTTAGGTTGAGCTGAGGAACTGGAGCAGCACAGGGCAGCAGGTGAGGGTAGTGGCAGCACCAGCAGAAGCTGCTTCAAGGCTGCGAGGAACTGAGGACCAGGAGCTGGTGGGGCAGGGAAAGAAGATACCCGTGGTGATGATCCCACGTCTCAGACATGTTCCTTGCTGTCTGCTTGCCTCTGACATTTCCCTGGGCTCTCTTCCTTTAGTATAAGATGTGGATTGGCAAAAAAAAATAAATAAAAAAATCTCAAATCTTTATCAAACTTCTTGCTTTGGTTAATCAAACTTTATCATACACACCTCACATCTCTAAACACGTGAGCAATGTCACTGGAGCAGTGATATGCTCTGGAGATCAGGAGGTGCTGGCAGTAACGTGAGGCACCTCCTGCCTTTTAGCACAGGCTCTGGGCTGAGATGCAGGGAAGACTGCTGGCGTGGCCAGCTGTAGCTCAGGAAGCAGCCTCAAGAGGGAGAGAAGGCTTTCTCATAGGCTTTTATGACCAACGTTCAAAGAGAAATGCCTTTAGAGAA
Source organism: Thinocorus orbignyianus (assembly GCA_013400375.1). Taxonomy (NCBI): domain Eukaryota; kingdom Metazoa; phylum Chordata; class Aves; order Ciconiiformes; family Thinocoridae; genus Thinocorus; species Thinocorus orbignyianus. The sequence continues at coordinate 290,064 of VXBW01000458.1, forward strand.
GAAGGGGCTGGGCTTTCTGGCTGTACAAAACTTAGCCCTGCAAATCTGCTCCGTGGCTTTGTTTTCCTTGATGTTCCTCTTCTGCCTGGTCCTGTTGATGACTGGGAACTGCTTTCTAAACCTGGGGACTGTGCAGCTTAGTCTGGGATGAGGAGTCTCACCTAAAAGGATGTAGGTCTGTGCCTTTTCTCCTTGGTCAGAGATGCGCCATCCCCATGTGTGGCAGAACAAATGGACGGAGCAGGAGGGAAATGAAATTATTAGGTCTCTTGAAATGAAGGATGCCCCAGCACTCTTTGGTTAATCAGTGGACGAGGCTAGCACAACTGGATAAATGACCAATATAATAAATAACAAATGGAAACCACTTTATTTCCAGCAAAGGAGCTGGCTGTTTAAAAGCAATGAGAGGTTTGCAGCACCAGCCCTAGCAACAAAAGTTATCCCAAACACATAAATGAAGCAGAGATCCAACCACGTGAGGCCAAGCCACTGTGAACCCACTGTATCATGCTATTAATAGGAATGGGGTCTCCATTAACTACTTAATGGATGACGCAAACGCATCAGAAGAAATTTGTGGCCCACTATAAAGATGCAGCATGTTGTACCATATCTAATTGCCAGAATAATTATTTTCTGCTATGCAAATTACCAGGAGCAAATTCACTGCAGTACATTTATGTGTATTTAATTATCATCAAGAGCTGGAATTGAGGGACTAGATTTTAATATGTTCATAATGAAATAGCCAGAATTTGTGTGTGTATTTCCAGAGAACTCGTTATTTTACCACAGCTGGATTTGTTTATTTTAAATAAATCATTATGGCAGATAGAGTTTCTGCGTGTTTGCCCATTTGCCAATTTATCGTAAAAATTGTGGTTTCATTTATATGGGTGGTTTCTATCAAACACACATCACCCCTCTTGCTTGCAAGCTGCACGTTTCTGAATGTTTTAAGGAGGAGCTCAATGCAAAGAAAAGACATTAGCTCACATAAACCAAGAATAGAGGAGCAGGAGGAATTGGGATGGCCTGGGTGGGTTAAGGTTTTGTAAACAGGCCACGGCTCTTCATACTTGTGGGCTGAAAACTTGAATTCAAGCTTCATCCATTTGTGAGCCAAAACTGTTACTGTTCAATGGTTATTTGATGGTGTGCATAGGGTGAGATAGTGCTTTCGGTTTCTAGTGAATATTTTACATCCTCTCATCATAACAAGAAACAACAGAAGTGGACGTGGGATTCAGGATGACCACTTCTGAACCTGGTTCTTCCCTTCTTAAGCTTCAGACTTTCTGGACCAGAGCTTTACTGAAGATACTGGGATACCAATTCAAGGCTCAAGTTATAAGAAAAAGTTAAAAGTGGTAAGAAGTACTTTTGTCACTTAAATTTGTGTTTTGTATGTTGCCTGTTAATGGAATTCTTGGAAAGAATGATCTGAAAACCAAACTGTGTAGGTGGCTGTTCAGCTAAGAAAAATCATGTTGTGTCATCCACAGGAGTGGTGTGTGTGACCTGATTTTATTGAAAACTGGGGATCTGCAGCTCTGAAGATGATGCTCCATATCAGTCCAAGCTCCAGTTGGGAAAGCTGATCATTAGGGAACAGATTTATTTCCCGAGCCTCCTGCCTCATAGCTTTGCTTACCCAGATCTGGAAGCAACAACCTGGATGAAACTGGCTTCTGCTTAACACCCAACTGTTTGTTGTGGTCGCTGTTTCATACCCAAGGAGGAAGGATCCCAAGCTGGGCAGTGCTGTGGCAGTGCCAGGTGAACGTGCATTTCCAGTGCAATTAGGAACTCAGACCATTGCCAAGCCCTGCTTTGTGGTTTTTTGTTTTCTTTTGTGGATTTCAACTCAAGTTGCAAAACCAGGGGTAATGAAGGGTCATGAAGGTACTGTGCTGTGTCATGAGTGGTGGGATGGGGCCAGCTTCTGGTGACATCACCATGAGGATGCCCACAGGACCTTTATTTGCAGTGTCCCTGAGCTGGTTTGTGTGTAATTGATGGATACCCTGAGGTTCTACCTCCCCTGGCTCCCCTGGATGTCCTTTTCTGTGTTAGTTTATTTTTTGAATAATTAACAGACTTTGTGACTGCCTGTCTATCTGTCCCCCTGGAATTCCTCTGCAGCTGCTCTCATCAGTTCCCACAGCCCCTCCCTCTCCTCCTCAGGATGCTTTTCCTTTCACTCTATCTTCACCTTTCACTGTGTTTTATTTTAACTTCACTGTGCAATGAATGAAACCTCTGACTACTTTTTGAATGGGATACCCTTTGCTGATGCTGGTGGCCTGAAATCTTCCTTTCCCTCCCAGAGGCACAAGGGAACCTTCTGCTCCTGACAAATAAAACCTGTTTTCAGTCCGAATAACTCAATGCAGGGTAGCTGTTGCCTGATGGGCTCCTTCTTCCTCTCCAAAATGCTGGTACGGATTGCCTTTCCCTGCAGCATGAAGGGGTGGATACGGTTGAAGATGGAAGAGGAACCATTCCCACCCTGTTTGTCCCCTTCTGCACACCCTCCCTGTGGCTGGCAGTGGCTGCAGCTCACTGGGATCTGGCTGATGTGTGGGTTGACACAGCTGGTATGGACATGAGGTTCTTAGGGCAGCCCAGCGTGCATCTTCTGCAGCTGTTGAGAGCAAGGACGAGAGCCTGTTCCCCTTCTCTTCCCAGTGCACCCGTCTTGCTGTGCCACTAGCAATGTTAAGGGCACTAGAGAAGCTCTAGCACACCTTCACACCACTGGGAAATCAGCTATTGAAGGTTCTGGCTTCCCTTCAGCTGCCACACTGGCCTCTGGTCCCAGAGAAAAGTCCTACTAATAGATGAAGAGAAGCCCCAAAGTGCAGCAGAGCTGCTGGAGATATTCGCTCCATGTTTTATGCGTTGTATAAGTGGTCAGCAGCAAGGGTGGATGCCATGGCCTGATGGAAATGGTGATTTTTGTGTAAAAGCCTGGGATACCAGGGAAGGGCCATTTTCTGGGCATTTGGGAGTGAGAAATACTAGGACTGTGCTTGGTGAACTTAGACCTCTTCTCGTTGTCAACAGAAGACTTTGTCAGATTGTCCCTTTTCTACCTCATGTGAAGCCCATCCACCTATTTTAGTAGCTTTATAAATAATAACCTTCTTTCCCATCTTTACTTGCTTGGGCTTGCTGCTCTCCAGATCCACATTTTAATTGACACACAGCTTGTGGCGTGGCTGGAGGCAATGCCAATAATGCACATATTCATGGCATGGCAGGCAGATAGGCCCCCTCCCTCAGACACCATCATTCAAAGCAAACATCAGACAAGCAGCCGGCTTTGATGTGGGTCCTGGGTTTGCAGCCTCAAAAGAGAAATCTTTGGAGCCCCATTTGCACTGTTCCTCGTGCCAGACATTGCAGCAATGTTATAACGGCCGAGCAACTGTGTCCTCAGCATGGTGGAAGGAGTATTTTGCAGTTCCTCAGCAGATGAAGTGGTGTTAGAAAGTAATTGAGAGCAGCCTGGGCTTTGCAGGGATGGATGCTGTGAAAATAATAATAATACTAATACTAATAATCAGGGATGGGGAATGGGGCAGGGAGGGTGGTTGATAGGGCTGTTGTTGGACCATTGGAGGCACTTGTCAGAGGACATTAGCCCTGCAATTAGGAGAAGCTGAAGAGGAGGGAAGGGAAGACAGCAAGAGAAATGCTGCAGCGAGGAGAGCTTTGTGTCAGCACACAAAGCTTTTTTTTTTCTCAGCAGGGCTGCTGGGATTTGCTCAGGTCTCCTCCCAGATAAATTAACTCAGTACAACACCTGCTCTTTTAATACAGCCAGGCAAACTCCGCTGCATGCAGACCTGGCTTTTCTTTCCCTCTCTCTTCTCTTTTTCTTTTTCTTTTTTTTTTTTTTTTAATGACTGTTGAAAGATACTATGGGAAAAACACTTGCTATTCTNAAAAAAGACCAGCTGAAAGATTTAGAACAAAACCCCACCCAAAAAAAAAAAGAAAAAACCCCAAGCTGGCAAGAGGTGAAGGGTATGTAATTGCTATTCCTTATGCAGCCCACTAAAGCTGCATGTTTTAACCATCTGAGGACAGCAGGGAATTTTCTCTTCCAAGAGAGTCAAATGCGGGGTTTGCATTTTCTTTCTTTTCAGGAGGGGTGTGGGGAGAAAGAGGTGGACTTCATTTTCCTTGGGCTTAGCTAAAGCTCCTTCCACTTTTATGTTGGCAACATGAGGTTTCATCAGACCTCTGATCCTGCACTGAATAAAAATATAGCATTACCGTCAAACTGCAAGACGGAGGGCTTGAACTTAACTGGATTAAAGCGCATTCGATACAGCATTCTTCGCTTAATGGAGTGATAGTGTGTGGGTGTCGGGTGGGGGGATGCTGCCACGGTGCCCAAATCAGTGCTGGAGTATAAGGAGGGGTTCTAATCACTGCTCCTGAGTGGAGAACCTCAGGTTGAATTTTCTTTCGGGATATTTGTCTTGATGCTCAGATGTTCTGTTGCTGCAATTCTGGGTATTTATTCTTGACAACGCACCATTGGCAATAGGCTCGCTAATCAGTAGGGTGCACCTCATCTTCATGGAGATGTATGCATGAGCCTTAATTGCAAATAAATGCGCTGAGCCACATTTGCTTATAGTTGGGTGTTTGTCTTTCCCATATGAATAAACATCCCTGGCTGCTCATCTCTGTCCTGCCTGTGCTCCCATAATGTTTTCACAGCCTGTTTGCCACTGTCATCTCTTGATTTGCTCTTTGGATACTTTTCTTGCTAGATTTTGCAGGCTCCCTTAGGTGGAAGCATATTTTTTCTGACCTCCCCTGGTGCCCCAATGTATTGGGGGTTTAATGGTATATTTTACAATGTGGCAGAGGCCTGGGAGAATCCACTCGTGCCGTGTTGCGTGTTGTGTCTCCTGTCTCAATGAGTGCCTTGGATGTATCCCCATATGTCCAGTAATGAGCATGGGCTAATTGCCTAGGCAGATAGAAAAATAGATAGGTAATTTGTAGCTATTTAATTTTACATTAGGCAGAGGGATGTAGGGGCAGAGGCTAATGTTGTTGGCATTTCTTTTCAGGGTTGTTAACCAGATATGTTGCCTCTGGGGCATAACAATGCCTCCCTCGGTAGAGCTCTCTAATACTTTTATTACGTTCTTATTAATTTAGCAATGGCCTAAAGTCTGTGAGGCACCTTCCAAAGCATGATCCCTGCCCTGAGGACCTTACAGACTAATTCCAAAGCATGATACAACTGGGGATTACTCAGTGAGGGCAAGGGCCTAATGGAGTAAGAAATGGTTTGTATTAGATAAATGGATAAGAATGAATCAGTGGAAGAGTTAATCACATCGTTCCTTGCAGGCATGCAGGGGTAGGTGGCTCCTTAGAAGGTCTGTGGTGTGGCTGGTAGGCTTAGCAAGGTCTTTCCAAGCAGGGAGTGTGGACAGAGGTTGTCTCCCATCTCCCAGCTCTGTTTTGCACCAACTCCACATGGATGGCTTCTCTGGGAAGGAACGTGCTCCAAGTTCAAGGAAGGCAGGTGAGTAAATGGTCTGGTCAGTGAAAGCGTTGGCTGTAACCTCCAAAAGGGGAGAGGTCCTGTCCTCCCAGGGACACGAACAGCTCTCACCACCTCTGAGATGCAGAGAGCTGGGAGATCCATTTTTCTTTGGAGTGAAATGGCAAAACTGTGCCTTTTTGCCCTGGATTTCAGTTCTTGGGAAGCCACAAACTGATGGTCCCAAACAAAAGAACTATCCAGGAGACTGAGGAAAGGGCCTGAGGGGAGCGGGGGCTGGAAAAGGGCTCCTGCTCAGGGGTGGCCAAAGGACCCCCCCGGGCCCCCCAGCACCTGTCCTCCTCATTTGAAGCCTATAAGCTGCCCAGCGAGACCAGCGGCTTGTGGGACAGATGGGGCTGTGACAGCTGAGGGAGCTCAGGGCAGGAGGGATGAAAGCGAGACGGGGCTTTCCCTCCCCTCGGTGCCTCGGCAGCGCGGGCTGGTGTGAGCCGGTGGAGAACATTTGGTGTCCATGTGGCATCTGGCAGCAGAGTTTGCTTCTCTGGCATTTCCTTTGGTGAAAGGAAGAGCAAAGCAATTTGCTTCCAAGCAGCTGCTCTGCTCCGCTGGGAGGGAACAGCATCCTCCTCCTCCCTGCCCCAGCCCTTCGTCAGGGTGCTACAGCACAGTCCCCTAAACCAACATCCCCAGCTCCAGGTAAACATCCTTTACTCCCTCCTTTCTTTCTTTTTTTTTTTTTTTTTTTTTTTTTTTTTTTTTTTTTTAAACTACTGAGAAAAGAAAAACTCTCTGCATCATTTACTTTAAAAACTAGTTGCTGTGGCAACTGGACGCAGGGTTTAAAGTGGCCATCTCTGTCTTCTTGACATCATTGTTTGACTTTGAGTTGCTGGAGCAACAGATCACTGGGAAGAACCAGTGAGGTCGAGGTTTCTCTTTCTTTTTTCCTCCACATTGCTTTTCTTTGGGGCCTGAGAGTATCAGCGATGGTTTGCTTTTCACTGAAGACACACACTGTTAACATATGATGGGAAGATGTCAGGCAGTATTAGAAGAAATGGAAGTTAGGTCAAAGGCTCGTTACAATGGGAGAATTCCTACAAAACTGAAAAAAAAAAAAGAGTGAGAAGATGAATGAGCCATTATATTTCCCAAGATCAGAGGGTTAGAGAAGAAGTGGCTCCAACATGCTTGGTGTTAGGCATTTACCGTGTAATGCTTTTCTACTGGTTGTCCTGAACCCCAAGTTTTTCCAAAGTAGAGACATAGCTGGGGTGATAAGTGGGGGATATAAAATGCCATCAGATGTAACTATGTAAGTTAATACCATAACGTAGTTCCTTTATTTCCTTTTAATGAATCATTACGTTTATAGCTTCCTTCCAAAAAGTTTTTCTTTCTCTCTGTCATCTCTGGCTATAGAATAGCTATTCAAACCATCCCAGACAGCTTTCCTCTGCATTGGGATACAGGAAAAGATATGGGACAGCTATTTACTTAATTACTGCTTTCTAAAAGTTACATGTCCTCCACACTGACTGTCTGGGGCTCTGGCTACAGCCACAAGGGTGGTGGGAGGGTGCTGCCAATGTGATGCCCCAACATCCCCCCTGTGCCAGGTGCACTGAGGGACTGTGTCCCTACTGGGACAAGGGTATCTTGAAGGTGATTCACTGAGACTTTGGTAGGCAGAATAGTGTCCTTTATCAAAAAACTCATAGCCAGGAACGATTAACTCTGTTTTTCTAGACTGAGACTCTCTCCTGTATCTTTATGTACTGTGGTGGCTAATAGCATCCTGGTCCTAGCTGAGCTCTTTGGGCTCCTATGCTCCTGTCCAGAACTCTTTGACAAATTTGGTTGCTTTTCCTCTGGGGTTAGTGTTTGCAGAGCATGAGGTGACAACAGCTACTAGCTTTTAAACTGATGCTGAATTTGCAGTTCACTGGGGTTCGAGTTTTGAATTTCTTCCTGGCATGAAGCTGACCAGGCGTGGTGTAAGGCCAGAGCGAGGGGGAGGCTGGAGGTAGGATGATGATGCATACACTAGAATACGGTTCTGGCATTATGCATTAAATTAGTAATAAGTGAAATGTCAAAGCAGGGGCTGGTTTTTGGCAAATGCTTTATGCTTAAAACCTAAATGATAAAACTACTGCTCTTTCAGGAGGCTAAACAAACACGTCCTTGACTACCTGACAAAATATCTGTAGGATTTCAGTTTGTTTCAGTAAATCAGATATGGCTTTAAGTGATGCTATTGGATGGAATAGGATAAATGAAACGTAAAATGTAGTTTTTAATAAAAATGCAACTGAAGTTAAAAGCAAATATTGAAAACAAGATTAGAGAAATAGTTTTAAAGAAAAAAAAAGTGAAATATGTTGGCGTCAAAATAAAGGAAACTGTCATTGAAAGGTAGTTAAAAAGCTGAGCTTTTTTTGTTCTGAGAATTCCCGCTAATGTGTCTGATTGTCCAGCTCGTGCTAGGTTTCCATATATATACATACAGAAAAAAGTGCAAAACTTTTTCACAATGAAGTTACGGTTTCAGTATTTCACCCTCATTGCCCACAAAATACACAGAATTCAAATTAACAAATATACATGCCTCAAAGTCTACACAATGTCAGCCACAAATATGCATGCAAGAATGCTGGTTGCTGGAGTTTGGAGTTAGCTATTAGTGAACATTTGTATGGCGTTCAGATAATTTGTTCATAAACGCCACACACGTACCACATGGTTCAGATGTGGTTTGGGGAGCTATAAAATAGGATTTCTGTCCCTACTCTTAAACCCATAGCTCAATTAGGGCTCAGATGCATCGCAGCTATAGGGCTGGCGTCCTGAGTCTGGGATAGTGTGACTAGCTGGGTTTAGTGGAGGCTAAAAGGCACGGATGCAGCTGCTTATTAGTGAATTTGTGCACGTGCCAGTCTGCAGTGAAATGTACTTGAAATAACCTATCCTAGATGCCTCTATGAGGATGATGGCCCTGATGATTTAGCTATTTTAGTTCCAGCTTGAATTATTCATGTATTTGAAAACACTCATGAATTATTTGTGTTTTCGCTAAATATATAATTTAAAAACCCAAATCCTTCCGATGAAATATAAAAATTAAATGTATGTATTTATTTATTTATTTCTGCTGCTCTGAGATGCTGCCCCAGCCCCAGAGCAGCCTGGTGGCTGAAGGCTTATGGAGGACTGTAGTGGCAGGGCACAGCGGTGTCTCGGGCATCAACATCCCTGCCTTAACCTGTGCCAGCAGGGGATCAGCCCTGATTCAGCAAGAAAAAGGGAGACTCTTATAAAACTTAGATCTAACCTCAGTTGGTTTTCTTAACTTGTAGGTGCTGGATGTTTATGAGAATGGTGACGGTCTTGCACACATGGGCTTGGGATTTAAGAGTCTGCTTTCACAAGCTGGCGCATCTGGATTTAAGGTGCCCAGCAGTGGATCAAAGGAGCTTGTTCCCTGCATTGCAGAGTCCTGATCTGGTATCAATTCACAAGCTGATTCAAATGCATTCAGTTCTTTTGGTGACATAACTTTATCCTGGCAACCCTTATGCCAGGTCCAGTACTGCCTATCCTCTTCAGGCTGACGTGATATGGCCAACTAACTTAAAACTGGAGCACATCGTATCATGTGCTGGGGTTAATTCAGCAAAAATGTGTTTGTGCTTGATCCAGATCAAATCTGCCCTGCCACGGAATCTGGGAGTACAACAGATGTGATATTAATAGACGTTGGAACCATGGCGTAGTCTCTCCCCCTCCCCAAACATCTGCAGCAGAGGGGGGGGATGGCAGCACTGGGAGGAGGCATCCTGTAGGGACGGCAGTTCTGCTCTCATTTAACTGTGTGAACTTTCCAGTGCTTACATTAATTTTAAAGAAAGTACTTCGGCATAACTGGCCTAAAATTCTGGTCCCTTCACCTCAAGGGATTAGTTTCTTCCAGGAAAGGTTTGAGGAGCTGCACACTAATGAAGATTCTTAATCTACAATGTAGATTTTCTCTCTCTCTCTCTCTTTTTTTTTTTTTTTAACTTGAAACCCTTTCATTGCAGTAGAACTTAACTGGCTACTGTAGTAGTGGTTTAACCTCTTTGGGCTTCAGATTTTCTGAAAGTCAGGCTGGCCCAGAGGCCTTGGTGTGATATTACCCTGAACTGCCCAGTGGCACTGCTGTAAAAATTGTCCCTTCTGTTTCATTGCTGTATCATAGAATCATGGAATGGTTAGAGTTGGAAGGGACCTTAAAGATCATCAAGTTCCAACCCCCCTGCCATGGGTAGGGACACTTCCCACCAGACCAAGTTGCTCCAAGCCCCATCCAGCCTGGCCTTGAACACTTCCAGGGATGGGGCATCCACAACTTCTCTGGGCAACCTGTTCCAGTGCCTCACCACCCTTGCAGTAAAGAATTTCTTCCTAATATCTAATCTGAATCTCCCCTCTTCCAATTTAAAACTATTACCCCTTGTCCTGTCACTACACCTCCTGACAAAGAGTCCCTCTCCAGCTCTCCTGTAGCTCCCTTCAGATCTGTGCTTTTCCCTAGTTAGAAAAAAACCTCATAGGTCTCCATCAGATTCCCTGGTGTTTTTTTCTCTTGTATTGACTCCGCTTTCCACTAGAAATTCCCCCTCCCCATTAGCTGATTAATATGCTTTCGTTTTTGTCTAAAGTACCAACTGCTCACTCTGACTGCTTGGGGTGCGTGTGTGCTTGTGTGTGTGCTCAACAAAAGCTTTTTCTCTCTTCATCTCTATATTCTGGGACTGAGGCCAAGTTGTGATTGTAATAATGTAATCTCTTCTGAATACTTGAAGTGATGGGAAAAAACGAGATTTTGAAAATGAAATAGATTAATCTATACAGCTAGAGGGGGGAAATCATGCATTTTAATTAGCTCTTGAGAGTAATTTTCCTTAAAGTAGTACAAGCCAGGTGTGCAAAAGTATTCTCCTGCCTTGAGAGTCTTGCCTCTCCTTCTGGAATCCTTGGAAAAGATGGTGACAAGTGACAAGTTCATTTGTGAAGCTTCTACTGAAGGGACTGAACATAAGGCAACTTGAAGAGACCTGATTTTTGAGAGGCTGTGCTTATGGCGCTATCTGAAAATGAAGCTCCTCTTCCCCTAAAAATGCCTCAAAAATGGAAGCAGCTGCTTGCTTCGGTGTATAGGAGGACTCTACTGCTTTGTGTGCTTGTGCTCGTGGAGGAATGAACGGTGATTTATCAAGTTATTTAACTTTTTTTCAGGATGAGATCATTCCCTAAAAGGTGTTTGCGGTTTATTATCTTGCTGACTGGGGCTGCCAGCCCTTCTGCATGCAGCAAAGAGGATCACACATGTCTTTCACTGGCCAGGGGCTTGTACTGCAGGAGAAAAGTTGACCAGCTGTAACTCACCAGTGGTTGTGCCCATCCTCACAGCCTGGGGTGGGAGAACACTCCCAGGGAATGGCCATCACTTGGCTGATGAACACCATCTATTAACCCAACTACTTTTGGTTGTTCGAAATACTCTTTGAAAGCCCTTCTTTTTTTGTGAAGCCACCTAATGTTCACCCTCATTTCCTTTTTCTAATGGGGAAGGGGCAGCTTTCAGATGTTACAGCAAATTAAGCATAGTGACTGAGGAAGTGTTTGGTTCCTTGACAAAGATGTTTATTGACGGATTGTTTAAGTCTGGTCTTTGCCTGGAGCCTCCCCTGCTTCCTCCACGCCAGGTGCATAACAAAAATCTCCCATCCTGGAGTGCTTACAAGCTCTTTAGACTCTTCTTTCGGCCTTCATCTACAACCACTGCAGAGGACACGTGTTTTTAGGGAATGTGCTGCTTTACCTCAGTCTGAGTTTTATATCCCAGCTAGGCGTACTGAAATTTTTCAGACTTCCTTTTCAATCAGTCACTTTGGCACCACAATAGCTTGGGTTGCTCTTTTCCTAAGTCTGTTTTAATTCTTTACCTTTGTATTTTAGCAGCAAGTTGCCTTGAATTTACAGTTCCTGTTGAATTCCTCTATGAATAGCACCTAGGTTTCCTACTCTGCAGCTGCAAACAAGGTTTAAAAGCTTTTGGGATTTCTTGGCAGCTAATAACTCCCAGACTTCAGCATAGTTCATTTTCGAAATGTTTCTCATGCTTCAATCTGGACAGCGTTATGCAGGTCAGGGAATCCTGTCAGACTGGGGGCCAGGGGAGGATGTTCTATCAAAAGCTTTTTTGGCAAATTTGAAAAATAAAAAAAAAAAAGGCCAAAAGGACCTTTAGGAATACTGCTTAATATCCTTTCCATCCAAAATAGGAAAAGCACCTGTAACTGATGCCAAGCACAGTACAAAATAAATAAAAAAAATCCCCAAGCAAAGACCTCCAACTGGAAATATTTCCTGAATGATCTCACTGAGAATCCCGTAAGTGGCTGGATCAGTTTTAGGGAAAAGGGAAGATGGACTTGAGCTCCGTACTGAAAGACAAAAAAAGGCTTCAGGATAAGAATAAGCCAAACCCAGATGTAAGTTGTCAGACATGCTAGAATTTTTTTCATTCTTGATTGGGTTCTCTTGATGTTTACACGTAAGACGTCATAGGGATACATCAAGCCTTGAGCTGAGGAAACAGGTCTAAAAATGACATAAAATTATGCCTGTGGCTTTCATTCTATGTCCACCCTGGTAAAGAGGTAGGGCCAAGTAGGGACAGAGCCTGTAGGATGAATATTGTCCTTGTGGACCTGGTATCAGTGCATGAGGGATGTGGCATGTGATGTACTGAGAAGCAGAGATCTTGTTTCATGTCATCTTGGACATCAGCAGTTCATTCAGCTGTGCTGTATGGTAAATGGGCATGCATTTGGTGTGTTGCCCCAGGAACATGAAACTTTTAGACTTGTGCTATCACAGATTTCTGGCTCCCCTTTATTACAACCTTGCACTGTTAGGAAGAACAAGCTGCCCCACCAAACTCATCACCAATTTGGGGTTTGTCCTCATCTTGGAGTGGATCTTTGCTTGCATCTGACCTGGAGTCAGATACTGTCTCTCTTTTTTAATGACGTGTCTACAATTAGTATTTCTTTTAGATTTAATCAGTCCGTGCATGTCAGCTAATACCTCAATAATTGTGAACTCACTGTCAGGGAGGAAGGAAATTAAACCTCATGAGGTCACATCAAAATTGTGAATCTGGTATCAGCATAACAGGGGTCATAGGCAAGACTGGTCGTATTGATGAGGTACAGGTACTTAGCAGATTTAGAGGCATGATCCAGACAAAACCACATGAGTTTTTTTTTTTTCTGTATGGATGGGCCAAACTTAGTGACTAAGAGACACATTTGGATGTGGTATTTTCAACTAGCAAAAACACCTGCTCAGAGCTGGATCTCTGTTGTCCAGAATTTCTGTGACTTGTGCTCTGCTTCACTTCTACTCTTCTTAATTTTATCTGTTCAAAGAGGTTAAACTGGATGTATATTCAGATGTAAAATCCACCGATCTTTCCCTCCAGCTGCACTGAAAATATTGCAAGGCATTTTCTTGTTGGGGGTAAGAAATATAGAACAACTGGATCATACAGATCAGATGTTTTCAACCTGTAAATTGCAAATGAATTCGAGAGGCCTTCCTCCTATTTTGACTGCCAGGAAAAAGTCTAGAAATCTTTCTTTTCCATTGCAACATAGGATCATGAGATAGAAGAGACTGAGACCTGCCAAAATAAATCCTCATTGAAAACTTACTTGGGGCTTTAGAAAAGATTTGAAGAACTTATCTGAGTTGAATTAGTTTGCCTAATCCTAGAGATAATTTGGCTGGAGATGTTTGCTCTTAGATACACTGCGGGCTGCATGTTGTAGTACTTAGACACAGACTTAACAAGAACAGAGAGTCTCAGTGAACTTGCACACCACCATCCGAACACCTTCAACTTCCCAGACTGATGTGTTTCATCAAAGTGGACTTTTCTATCACAATATGACAGCTGAAGGCGAGGTATGAGCCTGCAACTGCAAGTGTGTTTAGAAGGGAAAGTAATGCATACTCCATATGGTAGAAATTGATGTCTGGTAATAGATGTTTCATATATTCCAAGAACATCATTTGCTCCAAATGAAAATTCATACTCTTTAACTCTTTTTTAACCTACACCTTGCAGTTTTAAGGTGTGGTCTTTTTAAATTCTGCTTCTGCTTTAATGGTTCTGCTTTCTCAGAGATTTCATAGCATCCTGCCCTTCCTCCGCAAATGCTATCAGTGGTCTTAGCTCCACGTTGCCCTTCATCCCTGTGCCCCTGCCGGGAGGGCTCTGTGGTGCTGACAGCTTTTAATGAGCTGCAGAAATCCAGGGCAGAGGGGGCTGCTTTCAACGGGGGAGGGTGAGCTTATCTCTTTATTTACAATCTCAAAAATACTCTCGGGTCCTGGGAGATGAAAGGCCTGTGCGTGTAAATGTGAAAGACAATTAGAGTGCTGTTACTGGCAAGCGAAGATGATGGAAGCACCATGACAGAACAGTCCTCTGGCAAAGCTCTGGTTGGAGAGGGCAGTTCTGTCCCAGGCTCAGTGTGCTCCAGGACCATGTCCATTTCGTTGAATGCTTATTTAGAAGAAATAGAGGAAAGAGTTTCCAGCTTTATTGCATAACTCAGTATTTTAGTGGGTTTGGAGTTTCATGTTCTGATGCCTGATTTCAAAAAAACCTTTTTGTTTTAAAACTTCTACAGTATTTGGTTGTAAAAATTTTAGGTTACTTGTTGCATTCTTAAGAAAAAAATAAAAGGAAAATTGCTGAACAATTTGTAAGGCTGATCTTATTTTCAGGAGAGAAGTGATCCTTAAGCACTGGATAAGAACGGCATTGGTAAATTTTCTCTGGACAATTTAAAATTGACTTGGTTCAGCAAAAGCAATGCCTGACTCTTTTTTGAGTGTCTTCAGTAATAATCATCTCTGAGTCCTCTTTATGCATCTCACTTTAGGAACAATATGGAAATGCTGTGGTGGTTGAGGTGGAGGATGAACAGTGTTCAAGACAGTGCTTTCACTGCTCAGCACTGAACTTTTCTGGGCTGGACATGAACAAACATGCTGTTTTTCCCTGATGTTCTTCAGGGCATGCAAGGTAGCAGAGTATGCTCAGTGATTAGTTTAGGAAGAAACATGCAAGTAGTGGTACTGGAAAACAGGCTGAGGTCTCCTCAGAGCTTCATACAGTGCTTTATCTAAAGGGAAGTGTTCTCCACTGATCCCTCCAATCTTGTCCAGGGGAAGAGGCATCTACCAAGCGCCCATCTCAGTACCTGCAGCTTTGCATAGACATCCTCAAAGGCAGCTGGGTTCTGGGTTCCTGACCTGGGATAGGATGGACCAGCAGAGGTTTTCACCATAGCAGAACGGTCCTTCAGCTGCTGTACACCCCATATATATGTATATATATATATACATATACACACACACATCTATAAAATACATCTATGTCCTGGACACAGTTACACTTTTCTCCCTGACAGGTTTCCTTTTCCACATCACAGTGTGTGACTGATCAAGCTGTGTAAGTTGAAGTGCCTGTGTCTGGGGGTCTTATGAGGATGCACGGCCAAATTTAGAGGCATTTTAAAACACTGGAGCTTTGCACTTCAACGTGGTACCTTCTGGTGCCAAAGAAGTTCACAGGTTCTTATGTGAGCTGGAGGGATGTGTTGGTGGTGTTATATGTTTGCTTTGGAGGGCAGCCTAGAGCCAACCCACAGGGATTACAGCCCATTGTGCTAAGCGGTTTCTGCACACATAATGAACAGCTGTATTTGCCCCCCAAAATGTAAAATGCCTCTATAATGAGTCATTTCTGAGAGGGAACATCCAGTCATGCGGAGAGAGGAACAGTTGAGTGAAAGAGCTGGAATCTGGGCCCGAAACTCAACTGTGCTCACAAGGCAAATCTTACCGAGATTGCTTTCAGTTTATTGCCAGCTGCAGGTGAACGTCTAGAGAGAGGGCTCAACAAAGTATTCAGAAAGAAGAAACAAAAATACTTCAAATCTACTGCTTCCCCACAGCATGACAATAGTGGTATATTAGAATCGTGGTGCCTGTACTTCCTTCATGGACAATGTGCTTGCTCTCAGCTCCAGAGAGGGGTAGAAAGGAGACTTGTTGCTTCTGCCCATATGTATTTCTGAAAGCCTCAGGATCAATAGACAATTTCTGTACTTTTGCTGGTGTGTCTTCTGTCATTGTGTCATTTGCTTTTGTGGCACGCAGGGAGGAAACTCAGTTAACTGTCAGGAAGGTGAATGAGCTGGACATGCAGCTGCAGCCTAAAAATCAAGAAAGTGAATGCACTCCCTGTTTGTATCAGCCATGGGATAGTGGGAGGAACTGATCCAAGTCATGAAGTCTTTCAACTCCAGTGAGGCAAAGGACCATGTGGTTCAGACCCCCATCAAATAGCGCGACAAAAGTTGTTTCTGATGAAGACCAGGGGGGCACGTCATCGGTTCAAAACAAGGGAACAAAAACAGAACAGAGAATTGCAGCCAATGTGCTGGGAAGGACTCCAAGAAAATAGCGAAGCTGCCTCTTTGTGTGGACGAGACATGTTAAATGGACAATGGAGTGAAGAAACACCAAAAAAAAAAAAAGAAAAAGAGAAGACTCTTCATTTGCAGAGAGAGCCCTTATTCAGTGTTGTCTTCTTCCTCCTGGACTGGTGCATGCATGTTCTGGTTGGTGCCAAGAGAAGGTGCAGAGGAGGTTCTTGGGATTTTGTGGCATCCCTGAAAGACTGTAGCGCTCTCTGCTTTGTGATATACAAATCACGTATAGCAACAGATTAAAGTTTTCAAGCCGTCTTTTCCACCATTTTATGAGGCCCTGGCTGCAGCAAAGAGAAAAGAGTCCAGGGCTACTTCCCATGGACTGTATATTTTGGTGGAATGATATTTGTGATGCACAGACCCAGGTGTTTTTTTCTCAGGCATGAGAGGAAGAGAAATTTAAAGAGAGAAGAGAGTGCTGGTAAGAAGGAGAAAGCTGTATATTGTTTATTTTATAAGCACATAAGCAACCTGATGTTGTACTAGATACAGGTGTTGGCTTCGCAATTTTGATGCAGTGAAAAGGCACCAAGAATAACGAATGGGCTCCTGTTAATGGAAGAATGGTTTGTATAACTAGTAGAACTAAATAGGTATGTAATTCTCCAGCAAATTTAAAGGCACTTTTAAAGGCCTGAGAAAGACGTTGTTGATTTAAAGAATTATTTTCTCAATGACTGTACTATTTCCTATCAAAATAAGATCTCACAGGGAAGAAGACTGTGAGGAGTGCTTCTCATGTTGAGACAATCTGTGATCAAATTTTATGGATGGTTATGGAAAAGAGAGCCTAAATTTTTTAACTGATCGTTTAAAAAACTTTCTCTACAGCAAGTGGCATAGACACCTGCACAAATCACAAGCTGCATCCTATATCTGAGAAGATCTGCAAAGTGGAATGCACCAAGGTACCTGCTTAAAACCCGTGTTGTGCTCTTAGATGATTGCCAAGGGATGGAGAGCAGCAGGGAGTTATTTCATGTTTTCCCAAAGAAGCTAGACAGAAGGAAAGAAGGCAGCTGCTGGAAAATACCCGCTTCTCAAGATGTCACCTGGCTTTTGGCCTATCTGGTGTGACTTTCTGCAATCACTCTTCTAATTTCTACATTGGCTTAACCAGTCAGTCCAGTCAGTGCTGGCAGGTTGCATTTTCATGTCATTTTTCTCAACCCACGGGCGAGGGATGAGTATCTGTCTCACGGTGGCACAAAGAAGAGGAGCTTCCAGGACTTGCAGCCTGCAGATGGACAGATAAAGATGAGAGGACATCTGGTCTCAGCCGCAGTCTGTTGTTAGCCGGCTGCAGTACCAGAGAGACAGGCTTTTGGCAGAGGTTTCTAAAGTGGCTTGAAGAGGAGAGGAGGGAGGGGTTGCTGAGGATTATACATTCTTATTCTCTTGAAAAAGCAGGAGGGTCCTGGGGAGAGGGCTGGGTGAGAAAAGATGTCAGATGTGAAAAGATGCTCAGCCAGAATTAAATATCCAAAGGCTGAATCTGGTTTTCTAAGAGAAGGTGTGCAGAGGTATTCCCATGCAAACATTTCATGTGTTTCTCCAGAACGACCTCTCCTCACCATTGGTTGCGATAAGAACGTTTTTCAGGCTGGTGGTACCCTTCCCCACTCTCAGCCCCTCACAAAATACACCTATCAACCAAAGATACATACGTTTTGGCTTTTTTTCCATGTTCTTGTTATTTAAAGAATCCTCTCAAATAAAGACAATCTATAATCAACCTGTAAAGGCACCTCAAGGTTTTGCTGTATGATAAGCACAAACAGAGATTGACTATCTGAAATTCAAATATGCCCCTGAAGCCCCCAACTCAGAAGTACAAATATCTCCCCCACACAGAACCACCTAGGGTCAAATTTTCTGCTGGTGTAAACTGGCAGAAATCCATTGAATTCTCACATAAATCAATTTAATTAAAAGTGTCTTCTGATGTGTCTTTGTTTAGCAATAATGTTCATTTGAGAAGGTGTGATGGCAGGAAAACAAATCCCTTCATTACACCCCATTCCCCCGCCCCTTGGCTCAATTTTAATGTTTTTTTTTAAAAATAGTTTTTTTAAAACTGAAACAATAGAATTATTGTTCACAAAGAACTTTTTGTTCTGCAAATACATTCGCTCAGAGGAACGCTTATCTATGCTTATGTATTGGAGAAAGAGGAGAGAAAAAGCTGGTGGAATCACAGGTATAAATTGTCCATATATGTAACAAAGATTAAATCACTTGATAAAATAAGACCACCCTCCTGCAAAACTATACCTGAAGCATAAACAAAATAATACTTTTCTGAACTTCTGAAATAACGAGTTTTAAGAAATTTTGGGTTCTTTTAGCTTTTCTACAAATCTGACTATTCCACTGGGACAAACTCATTGGGCCCAATTCAGCAAAATGTTCCACTGCCAAAATTCACCAGCAAACCACTTAACCACATGCTTAACTTTAAGCAAGAGCTTAAGTCTTAGGCATCCAAACCATTTGTGTGTGATTTATTCCTGGCCTTTTGGAGAGCAGAAGGAATGCAACGAGGCCAATCCGCAGCCGATAAGAAGGCAAAACTGAAGTGACAGGCTAAGGTGTTGGGAAATATTTGCTTGACTCTGAACTTGTGTATGGGCTGGAAAGGGTTCAGAAGCTTTCTTGAACTCTGTGGGGAATCCTCATGATTTGTTTCCTGCTTTTCATGTAGGTTCTAGCACACTCATGGGCTCCTAAGCCCCAGGTGTGCAAACTTAGCCCATGTACCACGACAGCACGTAGCATGCAGGTGTCAGATCTACTTTGGGAAAAAATTGGGACAGATCCTCAGTTTGCAAGACTGCTGTGGGCATCAAGGATCAGCTCTCAAACAGGTATCCATTTCAGTCTTCAGTGCATTTGTGATTTTAGGTTACTTACATGGTGTGGAATATGTGTCTTCAGCATTTTCTCACCTTTATATCATATGATGTCTCCCCAAAACCTAGTCCTGTTATGTCAACACCTGACATTATGATATTAACCTGAATATTATCATTATGCCTTATTTGTCCTATGCCAAGATAGTCCTAAAAATAAGTCATGCTGGAGAATGTGAGTTCAGTCATTATTTTAAGCATCCTTGTGGTCATTTCATTTTCATTTCCAACTTCTTTCCTCTGGTGTAGGAACCACCCAAATTGTGTACTTAGATACCAGGTAGAAGTGCATCTCCCTGTGCAGCAAAATGATGGGATGAGCCCACATTGTACTTTCTTCTTGTTTTAGTCTGCTTGGGGTCTCTCCTTCTTCATCTCTCTCAGCAGGGAGGAACTGTCACTCAGCCATCCTTTCTCTTCAGGGCACCCCACAGGTTCACAGCCCTCCTGGCAAGTGGGTGCCATAATGAATGGTATCATCTAGTGGTTTGCAGCAAGAAGAATGTCCTGGGCCTCCAGGGGATTAAAGAAGAAACTTGGCGGAAAATCCAGATCTTGAACAAATACTCTGACTAGGAGACTAACAACAGGATGTCTTGGAAGTACCAGAGGCTTCGGATCCCCTCTGGCTGGCTTTGGTGGATGGGCTCCAGTCGTACTCCTCGCAACTCCCTGTGGTTTCTCCTCCAAGGTAGATAAAGGCTACATATTCCTTGATCTTCACTTCACTGAATACAAATGTGTAGTTCTTTCATGCATGAAAAAGAAGTCTGTGTCAGTGCTGCTATAGTGAGACCATCCACTAAAACCATATTTGCTTTATTAAATCCATTTTTCTCTGAAGTTTCCCCATCATACACTGGCTGTGTTGAGCTGCTGAGAGCTCCTGAGATGTTTATAGCCTTCAGTAAAGAATTTGATGGACAATTTCATCCTTTGAGAGCAAGGATTTAAATTTTAGCTTGCATTAAGCAGAGATATACTGGGGGATAAACCAATATTTCTTACTTAGAAGTCTTATTTAATTTGATCCAAAGCACCTTATTTTTCAGAGTTAAACATTATTGCTGAAAGTAATTTTAAATTTGCACAACCCTGAATCCTAAGAATAGTTCTGAATTGACTTTACAAACATATATGTCCTTTTTGGGACTGAAAGAGGAAAAAAGAATCAGAAAGGAAGAGAAAAGACTGCAGGAGCTAAAATAAAAAGAGGCAGTCCATTCATCACCTAAATAAAACCCACTAAGTGTTGAAATGAGGTCGAAAGATATTCGTTAAGACTGTGAAGTAGAAAGGCAGCAATTACTTCTTTGGAAAGTCTCTCTTAAGGACTTAAGTAGAAGCCTGGAGGAGGCTGCCTCCAGCTAGAAGGAATTGCCCCGGGCTTTACCAGGACTGAGGGAAAGAAAGGAAGCAATTACCCACTGAACAATGGCGCATTAAGGCGTTCCTTTCTGTTTTCAAAACCAAGCTCCCTCCCCAGTGTGTTTTCCAGCTGGCTGAGAGGAGGAGATGGCCCCCTGGGGAGGCAGCCAGCTGCAGGCTAGGAGCTGCTTTCTGCAGGCAGGGATCCTCTCTCTGCTCTCCTGCAGGACCCTGGATGGCTGGCCAGATGCTGGAGATGGGAGGAAGTTCTGTGGAACCTATGAAGCTTGCTCCTTCCTTCAGGTCCAGGCAGCTGGAATAGGATTTGCCAGTTTTGGCAAGCCTTTCATCACTCCTGTTCCTCTCCGTGCTGCTACCTTCCTGACCACTGACTCCCTCAATAGCCAAAACTCATCCAGAAGCTTCTAGCCAAGAGGTCCTTCTGCTCCCTCCTCACTTTCCCTGGTGGCTTAGCTACTGGCTGAAAAGCTGACGTGGTTTTCCACATCCCCATCTCCTCCTCCTTTCCCCTCTGCCCAGGACAGAGATGGACAACCCATGGCTGCCCCAAGAAATCAACCCAAACCTTGCCATGGCTCAGAGGAGGCAGAAGGAAGATGGGCTGGGGATGAAACTGAAACACTTCAGGCAGATTCAGCTCTCTGGCATGGGAATTGGCTGAAGAAGATGCAGAGAAAATGGACTGACCAGCAAGAAGAGGTGGAGAACATAAATCCTCCAAAGCTGGGGCTGAGCAGTCTTGCAGCGCCATCCTGCAAGGTGTTGGACTCTCTCCTTGCCTCTGGAAGCTAGAGGGACCTGGGGAGGATCAGCCAAAAGTGCTGAAGAGGCAACCCTGAGCCCATTAAAAAACAGTAACACCACATTTTATAATTAAAACCAAGGCCAAACAGGTGCAGGTCCCCTCTCAAACCTGCCTTGCCATCAGAGTGAATTGCAGAGCATCTCACACGCTGCTGAAAGCTGCTGGCTTTTAATGCATTGCTGCAGTGGTGTCCCCGGTGGAGTGAAATAAATCAGCAGCACACACAGCCCCATGCAAGGGTCAGTGAGAGGCGTTAAAGACAAGAGGCCCTTCCAGGCTCCACCGCCGCATCCAGGGCGGGTGATGGAGGGAGGGACGGCTCCATAACCACCCACGCGGGAGCACTAATGGGATTTCATCACACACGTGCTCTCCTTCCAGCAGCAGGAGGTTCACCCATCTCCATCCTGCTTGAAGTGCTCAGCTGTGCAGGAACAACCCATGATACTGGTGCGTGGGGCTGAGGCTGGTGAGCAGCCGGAGCCCTGTCTGTTTGAGGAGGTCTGTCAAGCTTTGGTATGTGCTGGCAGCTCTCTCTGCCCCTCCTCTCCCCCTCCAGCCATGTCTCCCCCTCCTCCCTCAGCCAGGCACCCAGCCTTGGCCTCCAGCTCTGGGGCTGTGCACAGCTGGACGGTATTTTGGGCTGCTTGGAGCAGCCGATTCCTACCACCTTCCTCAGCCAGCCTTGCTCCTCTTTATATATAACCTTAAAACTTTCTCCCTGTTGCCTTATCCTTACACTTTGCCTTCCCTAACCCATTTCTGCACTTTTTCTTTCCCTATCCTTTCACAGTTAGGTCAGAGGGACGCTTTCTCATCTCATGGACACTTATTTCTGGTTGTCATCTGTGAGCAGTGTTTGGCTTCCTTCCTCATGACTCTGTCCCCAGCTCTACACTTCTGCCAAAAGTCGTATGAAGGACACAAGCAGATATTTCTGCAGCTGTGGGCTGGTCTGCCAGGCTTAGTGACTGGAGGGGTTTGCTTATCTGGGTGGAAACCACCCTGATGCCTCAGTGGCATGTGTGCACCCTGCACGCCTGTCAGGCTGCCAGAAGCTGCTGCCACCTTCACGTGTGCTGCCTCATGGGTGTGGGTGGAGGGAATTTCCTCCCTTTCATTTCTCCTCTGGATATTGCTGACTTCAAAGAGATTTTGTTCTCCATATCTGTAGGTCAAAACACTTGAGCACATGGTGTGAGCAGGGCTGCCCCTGTAATGACAGTGGGTCACCAGGTCAGCAAGGCGACTGGTTTTGTTCCCTGGTCAGAGTGAACTTGTTGCAGCCTCTCTTGGGGCAGGCTCTGCAGGAAGAGAATGGGAAAACCAGCCAAGGTAGGGCTACACTGTCCCCAGTGACTTTAGTGTCTCTACACAACTTGATGGCTGAAATGTGGACTTTGAACTCATCTAGTTATCTGACCTTGATGCTCTCTTAGACTGAGTGAAACCTTCTGGACAACACGTTGTCCGGTGCTGTGGATGTAGCCACCGATGGGCACCTGTGTTACTAGTCCCTGGTGTCTTCATGTTCTTTAGAGCATGGATCTAAAAGTGTGTGCTCCTGGGTCTCAAGAGCAGACTTCTCCCCTATCAACCCTGTGAAGATTGTAGTTTGCACTAATTGCCACCTGAACCCTGCTTTGGGGCTTACTGCTGGAGAAGATCTGAATACAGTGAGGACTTTTGGGTAGGTCTGAGGAGGATGAGAGCAGAGTCACAGGTGAGCCTACCCACAGGTGTCCTGAATTCAGCTCCTCTCTGGTAATGCAATGGGAAAGCAATAGCCAGCCGGGTGGGTGAAAGTAATGAAAGTTTGGAGCTTAGCTGTTGAGCTGGTGCTCCTGCTCAGAGAGTACATACACCCACTTAGCCCCTAGAGAGATTTGTTTGTTTTTCTGAGTCCAGTGGGAGCTGTAAATCATGCTTCATCCTCCATCAGTTTGCTAAGGTAGGACTAGTGCTGTGATTATTCTGTTCTCCTGTCTCACCTATGTCCTGCTTGTAGCTGGGAATAAGGAGCAGAGCCTGCGTGCAGCCGTGCGTGGCTCCCCTCTGCGTGCTCCTCTGCCTGGCAATCTGTAATCCCGATAAAGCACCATCTGGGCTGTAAGCGTGTGAATATCCAACATGACAGTACCTCAAATGCCTAGTTTATGCTTATTAATAACAAGCTGTAAAAATAGCAGTCAGACAAGATGAGATCATAAGGCTGATCGTGGGATGCCATATGCTGTCTGTTTTCCTGAGCAAGCCTTGCACAGAGGAGACCTGTGTTCCCTTCCCAGGGCAGGGTGGGACTGGGGAGTAACAAGGGGGTTTATGGCCTCCGTCCTTTTTGGGCAAGGCCCATAGGAACAGAGAGACTGAAAAATCTCCAAGTCAGGAGAGCAACAGCTCTACAGACAAGATATTGTGAGTTTTAGGCAGTTTTACTGGCCTGGGCCTCCGGCTACTCTGTCCTGCTATGGAATGGACAGCACATAGAGACCTTCCAGAGTATTGTATCTTTGTCTTTGGGGTGATGGTACCTTAACAGAAGCTAAAGCTTCTTTTTTTTTTTTTTTNTGTTTACTGTGAAATTAAAGAGTTAAAAAAGCCTAGTGAGAAAATGTTGGGCCCATTTACATTTGTACGTGCTTCAAAAAGATGATGTAGATCTTGGCCAGCAGTGAAATAGCAACATTTTCTGTACTTAAAGGAATAATTTCTAGTACCTAGCAGTGTCCTGTTTGTCTTTCACAATCCTCTGGCTGCAAAGTGTTATTCTACATTAGGGCTCTTCATACTTTGATAGCTCACAGACCTCTGTGCTGTGTTAGTGAAGCGTGAAGGTCAAGAACCTGCTCTCTGCTAACCCAGGCTGGGGCACTGGTGACTTCTGCTCGGGAGAAGCACCTGGGCTGTGGTTCATGGCAAACAGCAGGAGCAAACCTTCTGAATCCTTCCCCCTGTTTCAGGATTTTATTTTCTAATTTATATTGTTGCTCCCTTAGTAATGACCCAAACTGCAGAGCTGCATGTTCAAATTCCCCTGCGGACCCTTCTCTGATTCCCCTTGCTGGTCCATTGCTGCCTTGCCAGAGGGGGTATTTTTTTTGGTGGGGTTTTGTGTGAATGCAATACCCAAACCAGCCCCTTGTTTGTCTGGTCTAAAAGAGGCTCAGGTGCCAATTAAAAGCTTGCACAACCAAGAAAAAGTGGGACTTTTGGTAATATCCCTTCCCAACGCCACAGGTTCTGCTGTCCCAGGATGTGTGTATGAGTCATTGTCTGGAAATCCAAGTGGCCAGATGTCCGCCAGATCCTGCTGAGCTCCTGGAGTTCTGCTAACCTCAGCAGAAAGGGTGAAGGGGACGTGGCGGTTGCTTCCCTGTGGAGGTGGGCTTCTGCAGGTGAGGAGCTTGGAGCATCCCTGCGGGCGGTGGGGCAGGGAGCCAGCGCTTGTGGGGCCTGCCCCAGGGGAAGCATCTGCAGGCAGCTGGGTCCATCTCCATGCCCCCCACTTCGGGGTGGGAGGGGAGGCTCTTAGAACAGCTGCCCTGAAGCACTCTCCAGCTGTTTTTGGCTGCGGTGGTGGTGGTGGCTCGCAAGGAGCAGTAAGAGGGACCCCTGCAGGCCCCTGCTCCAAACAGCTGGGGAAATGCTCCTTTGGGCTTTGCTGGTGCCAAAGGCTTTTATTTTTTAGCACGGCATTAATCCGAGGGTTCTCCCCCTCGCTGCTCCCTCCCATCTCCTGGGTTGCAGTCTCCATGTGAAGGACAAGTGGACAATGTCTCTGTGGTGCTTGTGCTGGGTGTTTCTGGAGGGAGGCAGAATCCTGCCATGGGCTTTGGGTTGTGTGTTAATTTTGCAACCGAGACAGTATTGTTTTACTTAAAAAAACTCTTTATTTTTAATACTATTTTTCCCCCCAAATCATTGAGAAGCTTGGTGGCAATACAGAATGTAGGTGTTCTGTTGCTTCTAGACTGTGGCACAAGAGATTTTTATTAAAATCAATAAAATAACTCATGTTGAATTTATTAAGCACTTTAAAATGTTGTGAAACACCAGGGGGTCCTGTCTTGAGGAAGGTCATTGTATCTTCAGGAGAAAAGCACAGCTTTCTGAGGGAAAATGTGTAACTAAATGTAGTTGGTAACTTGCTGGCTAAGGCTAGTGGTCATTCCTTGCTTCAGACCTACCTCCAGCCTGCTCCGTAGCCCTGGGCTCAGCTATACCATCACTAGGCAGTGGCAACTGAGTTCCATAAACCTTCATAGGAAGCAGAAGGAGAAGTCCTTGGAAAGGAGAAATCAGCCAAAGCCCATAAACTCTGTTGTGAAAAATAAGGCACTGCAAGAAGCAGCTCTGCTTTAGGGCATCGTTCTCCTCATCAATACAGTTGTTCTATGGGTGTATTGTTCATACACATGCTCACCTTGGGGATGTATAGACTGGGGCTCCATAATGCGCTGCCATGCTCTAGAAGCATGACAAGAAAAAAACCAAAAAACCAAAAACCCACCAACAAACCCTTTCTGTAATCTGGCCCTGAAGGAGTCTCGCTGGAAGGTGAGTTGAGGCAATGGCTCTGCAGGAGCCTGTTGTAATTGCCAGATTTAGGATGTTGAGCTCTGAATAAATCTCTGCTTTTATTTTGCGGGGATGATTCAGGCTTGAAAACTGAAGTGACAGCTTATAGCCAGGCTTTTCAGTTTGGCTTGTCAAAGATTGTGTGTGCGTATATGTGGCTAAATGCAAATAAACTGCTCCCAGGAAACACAGAGTCACAAATGCCAAACTTATTATCTGCATGGAGTGATGGTGTGAGGGACTGAAGGCCCCATAAATTATCTTCTTTCTACTCAGAGTGAAAGTGATACTGGTGCTGTAGTCCCTGACAGTAAGGAATGGCTCCCTTTCTGGTTGGACAGGTTTGATTTGCCACTAATTTACTCTCCCTCCTCTCATAATTCAGCACAGCTTTTTAGATGCACTCTGCCAGCTCTCACCAATTTGCTGCTTGGAGGGTTTTCATGCAAGTGAATTGTGGATTCTAGTTAAAACATGTACAGAGCATGCTCCTGCTTGATGCCTCTGCTCTTAGATGTCACAGGAAGAGACAGTGTTTTGTATAACTGCAAGAAAAATACCATGTTCTAATTAGTGTAATTTATAGTCCCTTGCAGGCTAAAACAACAGCTGATGAGTCATGAAAGTTCCTTCTTCTGACATTTGCTGAAAGAAATGTTATTTTAGCTCCCATGACTTTTGGGGAGGGGGGAAGGAGCAGTTGATCTGAAATGCCTCACCCTTTCTCCAGTGCTTACCCACTGCAACATATTTCCTGTCTAAAGATTTCTGGTGTGTTGCTGTGCGGTGAGGAAACACTGATTACAGCCATGTCTAGTTATGAGTCATGGTGGATCCCAATTTGAGTGTCTATATCAGGACAGGAGTTCCTGAGTCAATTACTGTTGCTGGGACAAGAGGTTTCAGCAGCTGCAACACTGTCATCATTGAACCTGATATAGCTGGGTGTACAGAAGACTGGACACTAAGATCCCCCCATTTGCTATAGCTAGGCACTGGTGCATTGAGAGCATTCACTATGGTTGGTTGAGGTCTGAGCACAGCATGGGTCCCTCAAGTCCATTTTCAAGGTTGGTCTTGCCACTGACTTACAACTCCCTCCTGCCCCTGTGACCCAAGGTTTTGTTCAAACTGGCCTCTGTAAAAGTGAGAAAGATGAAGATAAACAGCTCAGGAGCTGCTCATTCTTGACTACAGGAGTGACAGACACAAGGGCGGGGGTCTTTCCACTTTGTCCTGGAGACTGTCCCTGGCCATGTAAGTCTGGCTCCGACCATCAGAGGTCAGCAATGGACCTGCCCAGCAGCCAGCTTGTCTCCTTGGAGTATGTATCTGCAGAGTCCTTTCCATGTAAGTATAAGAGATGCCATATGGGCTGTTTAATTCAACATGTGTTGTCCATGCATGTGCTTGGAGTGGTTAGTGACATAAAAGATCATCTCTGGAATAGCGGTGTCTACAGCAAGCTGTATGAAAGGCTTTGCCCGCAGCAAAGATGAAGATTGCTTTAATGTTGTTTTTTTTTCTTTTTTCTTTTTTTTTTTCTTTTTACCCTGGTGGCTTTTTTGTTTGGCCACCATGAGATACAGGCATTCTTCAGTTTATTTTGTTGGAAGACAGGCTCTTGTTCTCAAAGAATAAGTAAAAAGATGCCAAAGTGGTGGCTACCTTGCCTATGCATTTCATGAACTTATGGAGGCATTTAAAATATTATGCTGGAGAAAAAATACTCAAGCAAACATTGGACAAATCTGATTCATTCAGGCTGAATGAAAACAGATCTGCAGAGAAGTCATCTAATGATTCAGCAGTTTCTAAGGGTCCTCATACAGTCACTGGAGTGGTGACTGCCTGGTTCTTCTGGAGGTGTCTGAAGGACTCTGGTCCACAGACCTCACATTCCTAGAGGTGTTACTTCAAGTTCTGTCTTAGGCCATGACTTGGAAGAATTTCTTAGAAATTCTGTGTGCTCATGGCAGAAAAATCATTGCTCTTTTGACTCAGTTGACAGGCAGTGGAGTGTGCACTTGAGAGTGGAGAGTCAGTGGCCTGGAAGAGGAGGCAAAGGTGAAGATGTGAGAAATGTGAATCCATGAGAAGGAATCTTACTGGGGTGGAAGGATCACAAAAAAACCCTGCAAACCAGGAACTTGGTAGAACTTTGTAGGATTTCTGGTTACCTCTGTGTAGCTTGATTCTCCTGAAACAATATGTGACCTTTATTTTTCTGGCTTATCAGGGTCAATAATAAAGCAAGATCAAATGCCAGGGGAAATACTGCTTTGTATCCTTATGCAAATGCTCTGTACCTGTGAAGCTGCACAAACCCAGAGTAACTCTTAAGGCAAAGGATGATCTCAGCTGAGTGGTGCTAGATAGTAGGATTTCTAGCAATTAGACACAATTTTAGATGATTTTCCCAGCTATTTTTATGGCTGTTCATGGGATGGTGTATATAATCCATTGCTGGCACTTGCAGCATTGGGTGACTTTAGAAAAACAGTGAAGGATTCAATAATTTCCTGAAGTGCTAATTTCTCAGGGGGAAGAAAATTTCTTTCTTAAGGACTGCACTTAACCTGAAAGACCTAAGTCCCCAGGTAAATTTATCAAGCTGCTGGTTGTATAAACACATTGGTTCAAAGAGCTCTTGGGCGGCTGGATCATTCACACAAGGCCTGTGATCATACACATAAGTAAGCACAAGTTCACTGAGGAAATGTCAGGAAAAAGTAGAACTCAGTTCAAATTAACCTGAATTTCATCTTTACTGATGTATTCAGACTTAGTTGACCTTTTTTTTCTTATATCTTTGTAGCAAGAGGCCTCATTTCCTGTGTTCAGGTACTTCTACCAAAGTTTTAAGAATTGTGACAAAACCAGAAGCATTTGCAAGCAACATCCTCAATGTTTTATCAGGCTTTTGGGGAAGAGACGTACTGCTTTTCAGCGTGATTAATAGAAGTTTGCAGACAGCTTCTAGCTCTTACCTTCTTGGTCTTGTTCCAGCCTTCTGCCTCTTCTCTCCTTTCTCTCATCAGTCACTGGTGCATGAATACTGTCTCTGCCCCTCCGGGGCACCAAGTCAACATCTGAATAATCCCACAGAGAGTGACTGATTTTGTTCTTCTGGTTAAACCTGTGCATGTGGCTACAGACTCTGCAGAATGGGAACATAAGCAGAGATTGCTGAGACATCAACGGAAGAATTAATAGCTTCTTATCAGTAGCTTTTTTCCTCTGTGTTACAGCTGGGGTGACTTTCTGCAGCCAAGTGTGGCAAATACTTGCTACTGTGAATGGAGACATTTTTCTTTCTGCCTGTTAGGGATAGTCTTGATGAAAAGGCTGATGCTAATGTCTCAGTCTCCTTGTATGATCACAGAATGCTGTTATACTCTGTAGCTTTGCTGGGGTGGCCCCTTGGATTTCACAGAGCAGGAAGGTGGCTGTTAGCTGTTAGCCTTTTGCTTGTGGCTCTCCCAGAACTGGCACTGGGCTAGGAGAGTCTCCCTTTGCATCTCTGTTCTTACTTGTACATCAGGTGACTTATGATCTGTCTGCAGAGACTTCCTTGTCTCTGAAGACAGCAGCGGCAGTCTTGGGGAAAGCTACAAATGCCTTTCCACATGCACACAGAAACAACTCTGGAAGTGGGAATCTTTGGGGACATGTCACACAGGTCGAGGGTTATTAAGCCGAGAGACTGGGTGAGGAATGCTGTTTGAGTGGAGGCTAGTGCTTTGAAACATGGGGCTCTGTGCTATGTGCTCTAGGAAGAGGCAAGACGAGGTTTGACCGGGGTCAGGCAGCAGTAATGCTAAGAAAGCTCTGGATGGATTGAGGTGGGGATGGTCACAAGGTAGAGGGGTGCAGCTGCAGCCAGGTGGTACAATGACCATCCAGTAGTGCTGGTTGTGCTATTCTAATCCTAATGTACTATTCTAATGTATTTTCAAGCAAGAGGAACCATCCATCACAGCTTGCTCTTCACTGGCACTATGTATGAGGCTGTCAATCATGAAGATAGTTGGTGATCAGTGGTCTCCACAGCTTAGTTGCCCGGGTAGATTCTGACCTATGCTAATGCAGCTCTAGAAAAAAAAATAGAACTAACCGATACTCTAGTGCTGGAATTTCTTTCTCAATGTATTGTCTCTAGAGATGTCCCCTGGGGTGTCTGTAGTCCTAAAAAGGGTCTTGGACTGGGCTTGGATATCTGAGGAGTTAGTCTGGACATGTCAGTGGCTCTGTTTATCCCTTCTGTCATACATGCAGTGAAAGGAGAGGTCAGTGGCTTGGACATAGACTAGAAATATGGATGGTATTTCTGCCTCTGAGGCAATTCCATTGTGATCCCATAGGCTGCTCTTGGCATATACAAATGCTTTCATAGGATTTAAGCCCTTTATTTTAGGGAGTAATATCTAAAGTTGGTTTTCCACGTACTGTGCCTGTGTTTCTCTGAATTAATGGTACATTGCTATGTATCAGGGCTCTTGTAGGGCAGCATCCATGAAGCCAAAGCTCAAGCCCTAGATCCCTTGATGGAACTTGCTATCCAATTGAAAAGACAAAATTCCTTGGACATCTTTAAAATGGAACCCTTGGAGCATTCTTGAAATTGTCACGAAATGATACTAAGTAAATACCTAAGGCAATGTTTAGATGTGGCAAGCAAAGATGCCCTGAAGCTGTTCAGACTTTCCAAGTACCTCTTAAGTAGTGAATTCTGAAGCAACCAAGAAGGACTTTGTATTTTTGACATAAGTGACCATGCAAGGCATGTGAAATGCCTGGGTAAATGTAGCAATCTGCTGCTTAAATTGGAACATGGCAAATCAATTGCCAGTGGGCAGGCAATGCAGCTTGCCTCAAGTGAGGACCTGAGTGAAAAACATACTTGATACTCTTAGAAATTGCTTTTCACCACCTGCCATATATCATAATCAGTGTGGTAGGGGGAGGAAAGGTGGGGATGTCTTCTTTGCTCTTTTGTGTTAAAGGAAAATCTTATCTGAAAAGCTTTAAATCTTTTCAGAAAAGTAGCTCCCCATTGGAAAGGCTGAAATAAGCGTGGGCGTTACACCTATAGCTAGTGAAAGTCACTTTTAAACCATTCATTAGTAGTGTGGTGCTCATAAGTGATCTTACTCCCCTAAGTATAATTTATACATGTTCTCCAGTAGTGAAGCGCAGCATAGGGCACAAGGAGTGATAAGCTCATCAACTTCTAAGCTCTGCTTGCGTTTGCCTCTCAGGATGTTAGAAGACATGACAAGAGCAAATACCTTGCCTAGATCATAATTTATTCTTTTTTAGAAGTGTCAAGATCCTGATTGACAGAATGAGGTTGATGGAGCAGTTGATCAAGAATCTGAGCAAAACTTTATCTTGCTTCATGAATTCCTTCTCTGAAGTGTCCACGTGGTCTTGCTGATGTTTTTCAAATCTTTTCTGCAAATTTCCCTTCAATGTAACCAAGGAGCTCTGATATTTTTTATTTATTTATTTGTTTATTTTTTATTTTTTTCAGTCTGCAATCCATCAAACCCCTGCTTGCAGTTAAGGAGAAACTGGGTTTCAGCAAGTTGCAGCAGGTGATTTTTACCCCTCTACTCTGTTCTTGTGAGACCTCCCCTAGTGTACGATGTCCATCTTTGGAGTTCTCAGCATGGGAAGGACACAGACCTGTTGGAATGATCAGAGGGCTAGAGTGCCTCTCCTATGAAGACAGGCTGAGAGAGTTCAGGTTGTTCAGCCTGGAGTAGAAAAGGCTCTGGGGAGTTCTTATAGCAGCCTTCCAGTACCTAAAGGGAACTACAGGAGAGCTGGAGAGGGACTCTTTGTCAGGGAGTGTAGTGGTAGGATGAGGGTTAATGGTTTTTAACTGAAAGAGGTGAGATTGAGATTAGATACTAGAAAGAAATTTTTTACTGCAAGGCTGGTGAGACACTGGAACAGGTTGCCCAGGGAAGTTGTGGCTGCCCCATCCCTGGGAATATTCACGGCCAGGCTGGATGGGGCTTTGAGCAGCCTGCTCTAGTGGGAGGTGTCCCTGCCCGTGGCAGAGGGGTTGGAACTCAATGGTCTTTAAGGTCCCTTCCAACTCTAACCATCCTATGATGCTATGGGTTTGGATTTAGCAAAGATGGACAACACACCTATGCAAAATATGTATGTGTCTTGCTCTTCCTGCAGCCAAGGCAAGATTCACCAGTCAAATCAGAGGCTGTCATGCTTTGTGAAGCAGATCTGAGCCTTGTGTTAGTGCGCTTTAGGAGTCCAATCTACTGTGCTCAATTATGCAGAGAATTAAAATTGATGCTCATGTTCTCGTATTCCAATAGTGTGTCTGAACAGTAGGAAAAACTTCACTATGTGGCTGCCTTGTTAGATTGTGAGCCAGTGTCCTGAGATAAAGTGGAGAAGCCCTGGGACATCCACTGTTTGCACTGTCAGGTGGCAAAGAGGTGGTGTGTGGCAGGTTGAATGCACCCTCACAACCTTGTCTGGAATAAGGCAGGGACAAAAGGGAAGAGAAGCTCTCAAGGGAGAGGATGTGGTTAGATGTGGAACTGATTGTGGAAAGCTGTGAGCTGGGAATGGGGAAGAAAGCTGCTAGATTTTCTAGGAAAGACTCCCGTGGATCAGTGTGACAGTATAAGATGGGCTGCTTTTAATAATCTGTTCAGAGCTATTTCTGCAAGAACAATGAATCTCTGTGCCTCAGTCACTCCCCATCTGTTTTCAGATCTCATCTGAAAACCCATCTTTCCCTCCTTTTCTCTCTCCTTCCGCACTCTCTCCACTGTCATTTTTTATTTTAAGTTTGCCTCTGCTCTCCAAAGCTTTTCTGAGGATGGAGTTTGAGTGAGGCAATAGGCAAGGTTACATGCATTAAGCAGTGAAGCAAAAGCTGATTTATTTTTATTGCCCTCATTTATTTTCTTCACACCCCAGACATCTTCATAAAGGAAATGATTTAACCTTTTGCGTACAAAGCGCAAGGCAAGGATTTCTGGGTTCATGCTGTAAAGTATTGTAAATGTAAATTAGAAAAGGAAAAGAATTAATCCCTCCCAAGTTTGATACAGCTGTTGTGAGGTGGTAGTGTGAGATGCTTCAGGTGATGTTATTTGCTGTGGGAGGGATTACTGCCTTCACTCCCTGGGTAAATATGAAAAGTAATCTTTGGTTTTCTATACAAATATAAAAAAGAGCAAGGTGCGGAACGACAGTTTTACCTAGGTGTGTCCTTCAGTGATACTCCCCTTCCTACCTTATGGTTCATAGTGGAATTCAGGTACTTTGGGAGAGGCAGCACAGGAGTGAAATGAGGATATGAGGTGTTAATGGGTTGGAATCTCTTAATGCATTAAACATAGGTTTAGGCATTCTCTATGCTTTTCTAGTCACCCCACCCAAACTGCTCTCAAGGGTATGCTTCCCCTGGGTTGAAATAATGATTTCTCTGCTATTCAATGAGTGCCTCTGTACAGGAAGTATTTTTCCAATTTTTCATTAGGATAATTTTGCTGTATAGATTTATTTTTTTTTCCTTCCCCTGACAGAGTGTCCAGCTGTGTGCTATTGTTTTCTTCAGGTAAACTGCCACCACTTGCCTTTCCTGGGCCAGTGCTCCTGCCTGACAGCCTCCTATCTTGATAAATGATACGAGCCTAAAGGGCAGTGTCTCGAGTCGGTTCCTGTGCTTGCTGAGCGTGTGCATGTTGGCCATGAAAGCTCAGGCATTCTTTTTGCTGTGGGAAGTTTACACTAAAGGTCACAAGAAAATTCATTGTGCATAATTTTTTCTTTTTTATTTTTTTCCCCCCAAAGACAGTATTGAAAAGTGCTACGTGCCAGGAATGAATGTTGGTGGCAATAAGAAATAGCAGTTTATTGAGGTTTGCAACCTATTGTAAAGAGATTTTACTTTCAGTGATCCAAAGTCCTTGCTGGGGAAATGACCAGAGGTCAGGAAGTCTGTCAGCTAAAAACTAAGTCAAAGAACAGTGCCTTGGTTGATAATCTGCATCAAAAGTTGCTGTCTGGACTGCAATTCCATTGATTTTCTATTTTGTTTTAAAGACTTGCCTCCCTCCTATGGATGTTAGGAGTGTGCAGTGTTAATGAAAGCTGCTGTTTCTGCATCAGTTTCAGATGGACAACACTGCCCATCTGAAGGCCTTAAATAATTGGGGCTCTGATGGTGGGTAGTGGACCGTTTGGGACAGGTAGGCCTCAAGAACTAGGAAGTTATGCTGTTGAGCTAATTAGTGTGAGCTGATCAGCCTTTGAGCTCAGTGAAACAAAGTCTGCATTTGTAATGTTGCACAGCTGTGGTTCTGTCTGGCTTTAAAGCTTGTGAAGCTCTTCTGTGAGACCCAGTGGTGAAGAACAAATTCCAGCTCCTCCTCTGTCCTATTCCCCTCTAGCAGCTCCGTTCATCCCACCGCAAATTAAAGGAAGAGTTTTTCTGTGAGACTTGAAATATGCCACTACAGACCAACGAGAATAACTGACTCAATTTTGCTGTGAGGTAACGCTGAAAAGGAGTAAGATAAAAAAGCATAAAGTGAAAGGCTGAGAACCCAAAAATCCACTAAAAGCCGATTCCCCATTCTTATAATTTCTAAATAAATGCCTTGTTATCAGCACCATTGCTGTGGCTCATGCAGTTTCCCTGCTGTAGCTAGCTTGCGATAATATTTTGCCCTCCCTTTCCTACAGTTCTCCTCACTGCATTGTAAATGAGACCTTGTGTTTTTCCCTCCAGCATCCAGTTGATTCTCTGCTTGAATCTGCAGACCTTAGGATGCACTGCATGGCAAGGAGGAAAGAAAAAAAAAAAAAAGCAGAGTTAATTTGGTGGTATCTGTTCTGAACATGATTGCTGTTAATTGTCAAGCTTGTTCTTTTCTCCCGGCTGCAAAAATAAGCTGGTTGAAAATAACCCACTGTGGGCTTCTGTATTTTGCTGACAACTTGCCAGCTACCAACTAAGGGTGTGATAAATGTCCAAATGTATAAAATTTCCAACCAGCTCTTCATTCTTGTATTTTCAAAGCCCTGCTTTTGGTTTCAGGCTTGTCATCAACGTGCCTGTTGCCTCCTCTGCCTCTGACAACAAAAACTCAGTAAAATATCACCAAATCCACTGGCATTTCAGGCTTGGCTGGGCTGTACAGCACCCTGAATGCTGCTGGATGGTGATGCTGACAACCTGCTTTCCAGCCATGTCTTAACAACATTCTCCTGAGCAATGTTATGCTGCTACTGAGCTGAGAGCCTGCTGGCTGGGCAGGGAGCATGGTAATTCTGTTGGGGGAGACAAGGGCTTTTCTTTTCTTGGGGGGAGCACAGGGAGGGGTGGGGTGTATATTTAAAGTTGTTAGACTTGAAAAGTAATACTGGAAAGGTCACGTTCATTTACCAGAATGATGCAATGGAGGATTTCTGCCTTTATTGTACAATCGGTGAATGGCTGTATCTGGCAGCTGGGGATGTGAGACTGACGTTCCATGTACAGCTACTGTCTGATAAAGGTCCTCAGGTTTTAAAAACCTGGGTCTTACTGTTTTTTTTGAAAGTGTAATAAACCTCAGATTCAGGCTTTGTTGAGGTCAGGGCAGATGTACTCACTGCATAAACTGATATTGGCTATAAATATTCCCTTTTCATTATGTTACTCCAGTGAACACACAGTGCTGTTAACGATGCTTTGCTTTAATACCACAGTTAGTGCTTTTCCTCCCCCTCAGGCTTTAAAATGATTGACCAGTTATGGTCTGGGAAGTGAGTAGCCTTGTCTTGTGTCTCTTTGGGAAGGGATGGACAAATATTGAGGCTGTGCACTTAATAACTTTCACTTGTGTCATTTTCCCTGGAGATCCATGAGCAATATATTGCTTGACTCTGAGGCAATGGTTCAAATGAAACTTTGATGCCCTGAAGAATACCTGCAAAAAGATAGAGCAAGGATCTACTCATCTTAACCCGGAGTTCTTGTTTGAGCCTGAAATATAAAATGCAGAAGGGAATCTGATGTTTCTTTGAACCCAGGTGCAGCTGAAATTAAAGATATAGTTAAAAAAGCTGTGAACATCTTGGCTGCCAATTTGAACATGGTGTTTTTTCTACCTGCTGGGGCACAGAGAGCAAGAGGGGGCAGCACAAACAGATAATATGGCTTTTTTCTTTGCTTCTTGTTAAAGTGTCATTTTTAATAGTTTAATTGTACTTAGAGGAATGAGTGAGAAGAACTTAGGTCTGATGGTTTAAAATAATAAAATGAAGTATAACAGGGTAAAGGGAAGACCTAATTATAGGGATTTCAAAGGGAAGGCATGAACTGGGTCAGTTCTCTGTCTTCTCAGTTTTTTTCTAATCATGCTTGCTGTAGTACCTCATGCAGTTTGATTTTAAAATGCTCATATTAATGGGAACTCTACTGCTCCGTAGACAAGTAGACCTCTTCATCCTGACCTCTGCCCCAGTCCTCAGTCCAGTATATCCCCACCTTCATTTCAGCCTTATAGTCTAATTTCTTTCCCCCCCTTCAATGGTAGTACACATTCTAGCTCTTTCTTAACAAAGAAAACTATCCTTAAGGATCTGAAGTCTTTGTAGATCAGTTTTCTGCCCAATCTTAGAAATGGATCCATGGCAGAATGGTACAACCTTCTTTCAGCTTAAGGTTTGACATAAATGCCAAGGTTTGGATCTGTAGAAGAAACCCACTAGTGAATATTTCAGGGAATTGTATTTTGAACCTGGGCAGGGCTCATAGTTATTTCTGGCACTTCTTTATTATGTGCATTTCAGGAAAATTCAGCCCACCCGTTAAAAACAAAAAAGCCTTTATACATCAACACTCTACCATGTTTGCAGTGCAGAAGTTGATGATGCAATAACATAAATAACAGGACAGGCTGGTGGAGGAACATGAGGAATAAAGCTGACACAAGGACTTGAAGATAAAGGAAACTCTGAAAAAAGAAATCCATGCCATGAGAGCAAAATGTCACAGCTGGAGGACATCAGGATTCCTAGCTACCAATGATGATGCTGCATTAGAGACATTGTTGAATGCATTTTTTTTTTTAAATGGGAATTAAAAACAGATTAATAGGCCAGAAGAGAACCACAGTATAGGCTGGTTAGATCTGACAAACAACACAAGAGCTTTTAGAAATAGGGATTTTATTTATTTATTTTAAGTGATTTGGGCATTTGATGTGGTATTTCTGTAAGCACATTGGGACCTTTGGCTAAACATTTGACAATCTTACATCTTACAACCCTTCCAAAGTCTTTGGGTGGGGAAAGGTCCAGAAGGCAAAATGACATCAGTGAGATCACGCAGAGCTTGGTTCTAAAGGCTAGAGAAACTTCCTGTTTTCCAGGCTCAGTCCATCTGGATGATCAAAGAGGACTGAAGAATTCTCCTAGATCCCTTGCTACTGTTCACCACTTGTCTCTGAAAGACAAGCATTTCCTTACAGTATTGTGGTTGTTTACACAATGCAGGAATTTTTTTTTTGAGGTCTAATATGCCTCAGTTGTGTGAATCTACTGTTTTATTCTCCTTTCTCTTTTTTTTTTCCATGTGAATGATGGCACTTGATAGAGTTTGTCAGTGAAAGGATATTCTAAACAAGATTATTCCTCTGTGGAGAAATGTGACAGGGTGACTCAATGGGTTAGTCTTGACTTTCTTCCATCATAGCTGCTTTTCTAATTAAAAATGCTGGCTGACAGTTTGTATTATCAGAATACTAGAAGTTGGGTTGTGCTGGGGGCTTGCAGGCAGTATTTCTCCTGAGCCCTGGGAGCCACCGTGCTGTAAGGTAGCAAAAGACGCTGGAAACTCTATCATGGCCTGGCAGGTGGATGGAGATGTTCAGCCATTTACCATCCAGTGTGAGCAAACTGATAGCAATTCCCAGGAGCTAGATCCTAATTACATTTCTCTGCTTGGGGATCATTTGAACCTTTAATGAGAGGTTGGTAAGGAGAGAGGGAGACGTGGCTTTTTATTACAGCTGAGGAGAGGGGAAGGCTTTGCTGCCAGGGAACATGGTCTCCTTCCAGTGCCGTACAAAGGTTGATGTCTTTCCAATCCACCATAGAAACAGTAGCTGCTCCCTTTTCATTGAGGGACCAGACAGGTTTGGCTCAGTTAATGGTTCCATTTCCACTTGTGTTGCTTTCTGGCAGCAGGATTTTGCTTTGCGGAGATGGGTTTGGCATATGTTTCACAGTTCTGTTATTTGGTGGCATTTCTCTCACTTTTTAAGGGAGGGGAACAGATATTTGACTAACCTCTTCAGTTTGGTAATGACAGAGGTGGATCTACTGTTGTACAGGCAGTGGTAAACCAGACAGGATTGTTTCCTACTCCCCAGTGAGTCTGACCTGGCCCCGAACAATTTGTGGCTTAGGGCCTCAAGTCAAACACGTTGAAGTCCTGCCCTGTGTCTGTCTGAACAGGACCAATGTGGGGATAGAACTGAGTGCTTCCACAGAAACCTTACCAGGATTAGTTCAGAGGTTGCTTCCCCAGTTTTTATTAGCCATAAACCTTTGAGACTGAAGACGGCTCATGGGATTGTTGGTGCAAAGTCATGGACTGGCATTTTGCGGTCCACCGTGTCTCTGTAAAAATCCAAATCACCTGATCTGGGAACAGAGCCAGTACCAGACAGTCTAAATCAACCAGACAGAGGACAAATGCTTGAATAAACTGTTCCAGGAGCGTCAGTAGGGAGTTCTGGGATGTCCCTAACAAAACAGCTTAAAAAGGCTGTAGTGGTTTTATAGAAATCTCTTCAGCTTGAAGAATAACAAACTGCAAGACCTAGCCCACTCTGCTTTCAAATCCTGACATAGTTGGGAACCTTTTGATGCTCACTCTGTTTTCTGATTACTTCAAAAACGTAATTAAATTCTATCTTTGCTATCAGCATTTTGGGATTTTGACCATCTAAGGTTTGTCAATATTGTTCTTGCCATTCTGCATTAATTTATCACAGATTACATCTTGTTAACCTTGGCTTTTTCATATAGAAGCTGTTACAGCTTCAGTGAACAGACGTTGATCGCAACATATCAGCAGAAATATGCTCAGCTGTGAACAGAAAATAATAATTTGGGGATTTCTTCTGTATCCCGTCTTTCGTGATGATGATAAGGTGGCTGAGGAATGAATAACGTGAGAAATCTGTAGATAGGACATGTTCCTCCTAAAATGAGGAATCACGATGTTCTTTTAGTAGCGTGAAAAGTTCTCCCAAGGACATAAATTTTTTTTCTTTTTTTTTTTTTTAAGTGGGAAAAAATATGAAAGTTACTGCTTCTGCTTCCTCTTTGAGGTGTTTATAGTCTAAAAGTTTTAGCTGCGTGGTGCCACTGTGAGAGCAAAGACAGGTCCCTGGGAATCCTCTGTGTGGTGTCAGACTGGGTTTCCAGAATCTGGGCACTGGGAAATGTTTTGCTATACTCCTGAGTTATTAGTGAGAGTGGTATAGCTTAAGCTGCTCATCTTCTGTTTCCCTCTTTGTTCTCCAGACTCATCTTTACCTTCTTTCATAAACTTTTATCAGGCAGAGAACTGGAGGAGCTTTATAAATAACATCAGTAGGCTTGAAAAGGAAAAGACGATTTCACAAATAACTAGTCTCTGAATGGATACTAAAGGGAGTAGGAGGGATGTTCTCTTCAACATCTCCCATGCAACAACTGTGGGTGTTGGCAGTCTGCTGAAGAAGGGATCGTACAGGCTTCGTATTCTGTAAATAGCATCTCCTAAGGCTGCTGTTGGAGAAATCACGTTGTGCTACATGAACCACTGATCTAATAGGGAATTCTCATACTCTTCAAGCAGTCATATCTGTCCTTTTCTGAGTATAAATCAGAGTACTGGAAAGTAATCATTGCTCTAAAAAGACTGGATGTGCCCTATGTGTATATCTGGCACACTCAGACAACTAAACCTCCAGCTGAGGCCCTGACAGAGTTTGCAGCCAGGTGCAATTTTAGCTGAACCAAAGTGAAGCATCTTGAGTCAATCCAGCTGGCATCCTGCTGAGTGTCTCACCTCTTGGCATAATCTTCTCATTTACTCATGCTCCTTATTGTGATAGAGCTCTTGCTGTCACCTGCAGTTTCTTTAACTACTTTAACTATCATAATTCACACGGATGCCTGGTACCCAAATGGTTAAATGCATTTGGCTTTGCTGTCCTCCTCAGTCCCTGTAGATTGTGTTGGAAGAATTGAATGAAATTGATAGAGCTAGCATTACAGTGAGCAAAACCCCCTGAAGAAAGAGTAGATGGGTGGATAGAGAGAATGACCCCAAAGAAAACAGCTGTCAAGGGCAGCTATTGGTTTATCTTTCATGGAAAGAGAGATGTAATGAATTCTAAATTAAGAGAAACTAGAAGCAAGGCTGTTTATCAGCTCTCAGCTGCAGCATAAACAGGCACTTTAGAAGTATCGACTGCAGTCTCACTTAATGTACGAGTAGGTACATTTCCCCAGTGCTTGGGAACACCACGTAACCACCAGGTTAGACTAAAGCTCCGATATTTAAAATTTGCTGGGTCAGGACAAGAACTGCTTTGCAGCTTGGTCTCCTTTTGGAGGGTCTTTGAACAGGTTTTTCCTTCCTTTGTAAACTAAAAGAGCAGTATGTGCACGTGCAGGACAAATGGCCTTTTGCTTAAGGAAGCCATAAGTCACAGAGGTAGGTAAAATCCCCAGGGACAGCACTGTGTAAAGGTCTCCTCTTTTTGCAGTTACTGAAGATGCTGAGAACAAAACAGCTGCTGAGTTAGATTTGCTGTGAGAAATCTCAAAGAAAATGTTATCCTACCATCTTCTCTGTTCACACCGAGAGAATAATTGTTTCTTTGTCACCCCTCTGCTCAGACCCTAACCGAGTATTTATCAACTGATCATCCGGGGTGGTAAGCAATCTGACAACTGACTCCAAATAACGTAATAAGGCTGACTGATGAGTTGTTCTTGCTATTCTTGACTTCATTTTTTTTTTCTCTTCACAGTCTGTCTCTGATGCATAGGACAGGAAAAGTTATGTCTTCCCAAAGAGCATTTTGTGCCATGAGCATAGATCGCCTTATATTCACCTCTAATTTAAAGGAATTCTTGATGCTGCAGAACATCTTAACCTAGACAGGATCCTCGATTATTCACAGAAACGTATTTCATGGAATGTATTTTGTATGTTGCCCACAAAAAAACCTATGTGAAGCCTGCTTTGGAAAGAAACCATATTCTTAGCATCTAGCTCACAGCATGACTGACATCTGAGCCTGTGTTTGTGAATTATGTTCCCAGCAGCAAGCATTATAAGGGCTGATATAATATATCCTATTGACTTGTTTGGTAGGCTGAAGAATATCTCATAGGAGCTGGTGAGGGTTTAGTGAAATATTACTTTTGCTTAGATTTGAGGGAAGTTTTGATTCTACTGTGTATTGAGCTCTAGTGTTTGTCCTCTGTCTTATGTTTAGACAGATGGCAGCAGGAGGTTTCTGCAGCCTGTTGATTATCTGGCTTTTGCATATCATCGTTATTGAGCTGTAGCTCTCTGGAGGGGCTTGAGTGCTAACAGCTAAGCCACAAAGCCAAAGATACTAGAAGTGGATCCTCCATTCCTTCATCAGCACCACTTTCCCCTGGCTGAAGTGTTGAAGATGAATTTGCCTCAATGTGCCAGCTTAATAAGGTCAAAATCCAGATGCCATGGATGAATATGGCTCATTACGTTATCTTCTTGTGAAAACGATCCTCACCATCCTCTAAGGTGCTTTGACTCATGTCCTTACTTGGCCACGTGCTCTTTTGTCATTTTTGCACATTTTCATGTCTTTAATTAAAAGAAGAGGCCTTCCCCGTAGAAGATTAATTAGGATAAATGTGCCGCCATTAATATCTGCCATGTTTGGAAAGAGATGATTCACCCTGTGATTAAAGCCAAACGGAATCTGGAATCTGAGGAGTAATTAGCCCTCAGCGGCTCGTAAGTCTGAAGAAAGCACTATTTATCAGTGGCAGTGCTAATGCAATTACTTCTCCACTGCAGCCTCCTGGACTGATAAATCATAGCCTGAGCATTGGGAGAAGCTATCAATTCAGGATTATGCTTCTTTGCGTCTACAAAGAGAAAAAGGGGAAACAAAGGGGCAGGCAGCTTCTCACCATCTCTGATGGTATCAAAGCTATGGAGGCCAATAGAGACTGAGCATCAGTTCTGAATCCTTTTCCTCCTATAAAAAGCTGTGAACCTTTACAAAAATCATGACAACTGATCGAAATTATGGCTTCATTTTTTTCTCTTTTTTTTTCTTCTTTTTTCTACCAAGGAACTAAATCCAAGAAAAGTTTGTGTCTGATGGCTGTGAAAGTTGGGCAAAACAGCGTATCTCTGCTGAAGCTGAATTCCTAATCCATTTTTGCTTAGAGCATTTTTGCTTGTTTTTTTCTGGTGATGGTTTTGTCCAGGAGTGGTTGGTGAACAGTGTCTTTGGAGATGTTGCTGTTTCATGTGCTGCTCCTGTTTGCTGTGGTGTTGGAGCTTTACAACTGTTTTGCAAATCTGGAGGACTTTTCCTGTGGGATCTGAAAGGACTGTGAAAACATTAATCAACAGCAAAATATTCTCTTTTCCTTTATATGCACATGTATAAACAGTGTTCCAATCTTTGACTCTAGGCAGAAAGTGATGAAATAAATTACCTGGGCCCCTTTGAGAAATCAGGTGCATTCTTGATGATGCTTTGCTCACTTAGGTAGAAGTGTGCCTTTTTACATGAGGGATTTGTCCTTGAGACTTCCAATTCTCACTTCCATAATAAAAACCTCATAAAACCAAACGTCATGCAGAGCAACTAACTTCTGTCTCTTTATCCTGCTGTTTCATAGGTGCCACACAACACTATACCACACTGAAAGTGAGCTCAGCTCTGCCAGAGAACCTGGGTCATCTCTAGAGCCTTTCCAGTTCATGCAATGAATCTCTGTACCATCAACTTCCATGAATGCTGTATTCCTCAATCCCTTCCATTTCCTGTAATGCATAACATGGACTAGACCAGCCAATAAAATGTCTGGAGGATATGGATGGGAACATGATATGCTAGGAAAGGATTGCTGGCCTGA
This sequence comes from Thinocorus orbignyianus, assembly GCA_013400375.1. Taxonomy (NCBI): domain Eukaryota; kingdom Metazoa; phylum Chordata; class Aves; order Ciconiiformes; family Thinocoridae; genus Thinocorus; species Thinocorus orbignyianus. The sequence continues at coordinate 333,111 of VXBW01000458.1, forward strand.
GCCACAGGGAAATAGTGTGGTCCATTGCATCATGGTTATATACTACAACTGTGCGTTTAAACTTGACTTCTTATCTCTGAGCAGAGCCCAAATAAACAAGCACAGCTGAGGGAAGTACATTGGGGATCAGTCTAGATGAAATCTTCATTCTTACAGCTGCAACCTGCTGATAGAGTTGTTCTGGGATAATTTTCTCTATTTATCCCCTTCGACACAGAGGAATTTGTGTCAAGACTCAAGCTGTTTCTTGCACCAGCTGAAATAGTATCTCTGTTTTAGATGTTGTATGAATGGCCCTGTTGGAGCTGAAGCCTGTGTAGGACAGAAGATATGTTCAGTGTTTTTTCTTGACCACCTTCATAGGTACTTTCCATTCTGCTTTCCAGTCATATTTATTTCATATCTGCTGTGTTTGGGCCACAGATGGAGGTAGGGTTAATTGTGGAGCAGCAGTAAAGATGAAGCTTGTCCTTCAGATTCCAGGCAGGTTTTCATTCAGGGACATGGGAAATGAACAACGTTTGGGATGCTCTTGTGGCAGGCGTTAATTGTGTTGGTTTTATTTTTTCTTTTAAGCAGATGGGCAAACAAAGATAGACTGAGATTTCTTGAAGGAAAAGATAACAGATAAAATTATGTTAGCAGCTGCTGTGTTGCATTTGTTGACATGTTGGCTGAGTATGGTATGTGTCACGGTGGAACAGCTCCAGCACCAATGGAAGAATACTGATTTTTTTTTTTTAATTTATTTTTTTTTAGACACTAAAAGAGAAATCTGACGTCCCCTTTGGCTGCTGGAAAAAAATATTACTTATTGGTCCTCTTCTATAAAACATTTGACGTGAGATGAATGTTTTTCTGAGTTGTTTTCTTTTTTCAGCAAGTGTGTCCTTGACCTACTTAGTGAATTATAGATGCTGTCTTGTATCTAGCACTGATGCTTTTTATTTTCACAGTGCAAATATAAGGTATTTTTGACCACTGGAGAGTGGTTTGCCTTTCTAGGCCCAGTTCTTTCATGTCAATATGTATCTTATTAATTTTCTCTTATAAGACCACTTTCCTAGGCTGAGGAAATGTGGTATTAAGAAAGTCCCAGTATCTGTTGCCATTAATTGTGTGATAGAAAATTGGCTCTAGAAACAAAAACAGAAGGAGAAACCTTGGGTTCAAGTGAAACATTGACTTCTCTATGTCATATACTTCCTCAGGTGAGCACAAATACATCAATTTTCTTTCTAGAAGCTCAGCAGTGGGAACTATTGGGTTACCAGGGAGGTGGATTTCAAGAAACATTTGAAGCATAATTGCTTGACTGGTTCTGGTTAGGTTTGTAACCAAACTCAAGGTTGAGTTTGTAAAAGGGCTGCAACGGAGAAAAAAATGGCCAAGTGAAGATTGGCTTGATTATTGGTGACTGTTTTTTTTTTCCTTCTTTTTTATGAGGAGCTGCTGATTCCTGGTCCTTCTGTTTGAGGTTCAGTGAGCCAAAGGGAGAGGTTGTTCCCTGTTCTGGGTGCTTGTGGCATAAATCTAAATTCTGCAGTCCATCCCAAGCACTCCTTTTCCCAGTTCACGGCAGCAGTGGATAGGGAGAAGTGCTGGGGGTGAAAAGGAAAGGACTCTACCCAGCCCTCAAGATGATATGCTAGTTGCTTATTTATATTCTGTGGTTTGAGCTAGTGTTAAAGCCCTTGCTGACTTTGCAGTGGTAAATAATACTAACGAGCTGAAATGTCGATACCTCGTAAAGCTAGGGATGTTTCAGTAATGCACGATGGGAAGTGAGAATGAGACTGGCTTTAGATGTAATCTGGACACTCAAACATCTTTCATAAAGGCTGATTTTTTTTTTTTCTTTTTTAATCTTTTTCTTTTTTCCCCTCCCTCAACTCTGTCATTTGCGATGGCTGAATGAATTCAAATAAAAAGATGATATAAAATGTTCATTCCTAGTTGCAGAGGCAGCTTAAGCAGAGGTGGGCTCACGTTTTGACTGGAGTCGGTTAATTTTTCTGGTTTTGTTCTTGAGGTCTCTGAAAATCTCAGTCATCAATGTTTTTTTCCTTTTTTTTTGTTGTTTTTTGTTGTTTTGTTTTATTTCATAATGCTACAAATGCCTGTTTTGACAAATTCTGGCTGAGATTGGAGTTGGAAGTATTAAAACAGTGTTTAATGGAACTACCTGAGTAGTCCGAGAAATATGGGGAGAGAACTTCCTCTTAGGAGATTTGAAGACCTTTCCTGGAGGTGCAGGAAAGTTTTCATCACTGTAGTAAGCTTCCTTTTGCTCTCCTCTGTGTCAGCCTGGGGTTTATTCATCACTTTGGGGTTTCTTTCTTCTGTGTTATGTTTTCTTCACACCTGCAAAACTGATCAGAATTCATTTAAAAAAAATAAAAATGTTTATTTTACTAGTTTCTTTGGAGGAACTTGGAATGTCAACAATCCGGTTTCTTAAAAACCAGTTTCATGCCAGAAGCCTTATGTGTGCAAATGTGGGTATGCAGCTTGGAAGTTTGCTGCAGAGCTGCTGGCTTGTGTGGAACTTCCCCATTTTGTTGTAATAGCTGTCTGTATGAGTCCAGTGTGCAATTAAGTTTGTGCTTGGACTACGGAGTTACACATTGTAAGGGCGGTGTGTGCGTTGGGGGTACCCTCAGAATTGTCCCGGTGTTTGTCTGCCCAGAACTGGCCAAAAATCATTCTGTCATCCTCAGAAGGTCTTAAAGAGTCATTCTTTGTTTCCCTCTTTGTGTTGCTGCAGTGCAATGTGTAGTAATTTCTATTTGGGAATGGCTTTGGACATGTGGATGGGAATGTGGTATGTTTGGGTATTGGTGGCATCAGCCCCATGCCAGGAACTGCTGTGACCAGAGGGAGAAACCGGTTGACTTAAGTTGAAATTACGCCCTGAGTTTCCAAACGTGAAGGTACCTTTGGGTTTCCCAGGTGAACTCCTGCAATTTAGTTTTGTTGGCAACCCATTGGTCCTGCACTATTCTGTTTGGGGTTTCATTCTTTTATACTAATGTATCAAGATGCTGGATTAAATGGATTATATATGGATATGCTGTGCAGGAGCTTCCAGACACACAGAAGGAGAATTATATTACTCTGCACCTGCTGTCGAAAGAGCTTGTTGAAGTTGTAAGCACCGGTGGCTTCCTTGTACCTCTCCAAAATGTGCAGCATCGTGTTGACATCCCAAATAGATCGAGGCACAGAAAGATTTAGGACCCTACCTGAAGTGGCAGTGTGCTGGGGACAGGAGCCTCCTGCTCTCTCTTCCTTCCCCCTTTTCTATGGGCACCCTTAGTTCAGTAGGGCCTTTCAGCATCCAGTAACCACCCTCGGAGGCTGCAGCAAGAATAAACTGTGTGTACTGTTCAGCCTGACAAGAGCCCCATTAGGATCCTCTGCTCGCTCGTTAAGAGCAGACGCCCATGATGCCTTGGCTTGAGTTCAGGAGGAAGCCAGCCATCAACACTCAGCGGTTCTGTAAATACAGCCAGGGCTGCAGATGCCTTCTAACGGCATCCAACACGCCATATTGGGTCTTCGAGCGGAAAAACCCTTTGCTGTTTTCTCTCTGGGCATGATCTGGTTGCCTTCATTGTCAGGCCTGCATAAATAGATTAGCAACTGCCCTTTTAGCCGGAGGGAACAAGGCAGACGGTTTAGGAGGAATGTGATATGAGTGGGCTAGAAAGCTCAGACCTGAAGGATCACTGCAAATATCAGCATTCCCTACTGGTCAAATGACAGGCTTGGGTAGTATTTCATTCCTTGGTCTATTTAATCTTTTCCCTGAGCCATTGGAAAATGGAGAACTGTGAATTTCCTGTCAATGCTTTATTCTTTGTGCAGATGGAATCAGAAAAAATGTCTTTTAGGAGCTAATACTATCATCGTTGGTTTTAAATTTGGTATATTTGCAGGTGTAATAAGCCCGAGGGAAAAGGGGATACTTTTTCCATCTGTGCCACACCAGTGTTTCTACAGAATTCAATATTATTACATTATTAGTGGTACATGTCCTGCATTAGTGAGGAACGTAAGAGGTGTTAGTAGTACTAGCCTGCACATCGCATAACTGTATTTGAGTGGACCTGTTTTTGTCTGTGTGGTGATTTCTCACCATTTCTATGTGCAAATCTATCTCTTCCCATGAGGTGGTAGAGGGATTATGTTTCGGTGGATTTATGCATCATCACAGAATTTTAGAGGTCCAAATTAGGAGTTGGAGGCAAAGACTGGGAGCCTAGGAGATAGGGATGAGGAGGCCAGGGTCATACATGTGAATCTTCTCGTGGCTGACGGAAGTTACCTGAGTTGCTCTTGCAAGATTTTGGCCACCTCTGACTCAGTTTGGACTGGCTGCTATGGGGGCACCCTGAAGTGTGCACTGGTCACCTGGGAGGTATGGGTGAAAGTGTTTGACAGAATGAATCCTCTGGGAAATGCTGAGTGCACCAATAACATGTTAGGGACTTCTGCTTTTCCATCTCCCATTTTTGTCCCTTTTCTGTCTTGTATGGAGATATATGGCCATGTTTGCTACTTGCCATTACTCACAAATCTCTTTAACAGAAATCCCCTAACACCACCTCCTGCCGGTCATGAACTCCTTCTCTGTCCCCTTGGCATTAAAGTCTGTTAAGATCATGGTTTGGGAGACACATCCTTTCATGAGAACCTCCTGCAGCTGCAGAGACCTCCAAAATGCTGTTGTCTCAATGATGACAAAGTATCTGCTAATATTTGTGTCCACCGCAGCATGGGAAATAAATTTAGACCTTAGACTGGGTGAATCAAAGCAAACATTGAGGGCTCTGATCTTCTTGCCCCACCTTGTCTCCTGGCCCATGGATTTTGTTAGTAATTCCAGCTTGGTCTGGTGGCTTTGCCTCAGGCCTGGGATATGAAAGATTTCTCTCTCCGTATGGCTCCAGTAGAAACAAGAGTTTATTATTTTCCACACCTCACTGGAAAATAACAGAGATGAGGCATCTTGAGGAGTTTACATTTAAATGTTTGGCTGGTCTTATTCTGGCTGGGAGACTGAAAACTAAAATCACAAGTGGAAATAATGCAGATTGGGGAATTTTGAAACTCAGCTGCGTGTGTTGACTGTTTGCCAAAACCCACACCTAGGTACATCATGAAAAATACCAGTAGAGTCTATCTGCTTAAGGATCTGTAGATAGTAGTACTGCAGTGAAGAGATATGTATACATTTACATTAGCCTATGATATGTGTTTTTCTTATGCTATAATGCTATAGTCACTCATAAATATTTATCACAGCATTTGGAACTGTATGTAAGTCTATCTTTCTTTATCCACTTAGCTAGTGATTTTCCCTTGTGTGGCATACTTTACGATATGACTCAATAGTTAAAATACAATCAGTTCACCAAAATGGTACCAGCGAGAGTGGATGCTCTTAAATTTATGCCCCTCATTACATCTCCAGACTCTGTTTTATACAAGCTATTTTAATGACAATTGCTTTATTTTATTCCAGTTTGCTTGGATTGCAAATGTGGTGCATCAGGAAAAGTAAATTTTTTTTTTTTTTTCTGTGTCTGAATTGTAATGTGTAGAGACCTGGGGTGACTAGGACTTCTTGGCTTTCTTATAAAGAAGAAGCCATGAGAAATCCTTAACTAGGTTATCCGTCCCTGGGAAGTTGAGGATGGTTCAGTTACAGGTCAAAGCCAATTCTGTGCAAACTTCTGTTTTGAAAAATGTAACAAGAAGAAAATATATATCATCAACACTCATTTCTGTTTTAGGGATAACTATTTTTTCCCCTTCATCTTTCTTTCAGCCAGTAGTTTGGGGAATCTGTCCATATAATTAATGAGATCTGATTTTTATTATTCAATTACGCCTTTATTGCTATGAAAAATGCGTATATTATACACACATGTACTTACCTTTCATATAAGGCCTCCAAAACATGCTAGCTAGAGTAAGACAAAAGAATAGTACGCTTTAATGCCTGTGCTTGACAAACAGCAGATACGCTCAGAAAGGAGCTGGAAATTGAAAAGTTGGTTTCTCCTGCCTCTTGGGGATGAGGAGATGGGAAGAATGGAAGGTAACAGGGGAAAGACAAAGAGAGAGGTTACAAAGAAGGTCAAAAGGGCAATTCTTCTGTCCTTGCCCTCCTTAATGGATGCTCTGGTCAGTAGCCTCTGTGGGATGTCCAAGGACTATGTTAAAAGGACCTTGTCATTTTTTTTTTTTTGATAATGTGGTTTGTTAGGGTAGGTTTGGAGCGTGCTAGGAAGGAGGTAGGAATTTAATGAGTATGAGTGCTTTCATTGCCCATGCTGAATCTCTCCTGAAGGCTGCCAACCCAGAATATTTCAGTGGAGCTAAACACATTTCAATTACTGCTATTTTTAATTAAAAATAAATGTCATAACTCATTTGGCACTTTGCTCTGACCATGCCGTGTTTCATCTACAGTTATTTAGAAGAGTGCTAAAGACAGGCTACTGAGATGTGGAGTCCTTGCAAATTGCAGTATGAATCTAATTTCAAGTGACATTTGGCAACACAAGTAAGCATTCACTTGGAAATCTGTTTCGTCTTCCACCCGCATAGACGAGCTTGTGCTCCCAACACAAACCAGAGACAATGCCATGCTGTGGACTGAAACTATGGGATGGATGCTTTGCTGAGTCACAGTGAGCTGCAGGGAGCTCTACGCACCCCTCTGTGCTGGCAGATGTACATGTATATGTTGGGAACCTTTTTGCTATTTATATGGGAGGGACTCTTTATCAGAGTGTAGTGGTAGGATGTGGGGTAATGGTTTTAAATTGGAAGAGGGGAGATTCAGATTAGATATTAGGAAGAAATTCTTGACTGTGAGGGTATGAGGCACTGGAACAGGTTGCCCAGAAAAGTTGTGGATGCCCCATTCCTGGAAGTGTTCAAGGCCAGGCTGGATGGAGCTTTGAGCAACCTGGTATGGTGGGAGGTGTCCCTGCCCATGGCAGAGGGGTTGGAACTGGATGGTCTTTAAGGTCCTTTCCAACCCAACCCATTCTATGGGGCTGCATCATCTTGGTTGGGGGGTGTATGGTAAGGAAGATCACATGAAATAAAGAGAAAAGGAGAAAGCCAGATGCAATCCCAGAAGCATAATTAACTTGGCAAGCTAGTACTCAATGTATTGTTTATATTTTCACCTGATTGATACAGCCCACAGGCTTCCAAATTGTCTGTGCAGACTGAAAATGGCAATAATAATCTTCTGGCTCTCGTTAAAGATATCAACAGACCAAGTGAGAGAATCCAGAAGGTGCAAAGTCTGAACTGAATCTAATCTGTGTGCACATAAATTTTCCTGGAGGTTAACAGAGTCCCTGAATTTCCCTTTAATGCAAGTCAGAGCTTGATGTGCCTGAGTGGTCAGTCTATCTGTTAGATAGTGATATGCTGCTTCTGGAGCTTCCTTACCATGTACTATGCTTTAATGAACCCTCTTTTCTACTCTTATGGCCATCTATGCAGGTCCTGGTCTCCAGCCAGACCTCTTCCTCCAGGCAGCTACAGCTGTGCAGCCTTACCAGAGGAGTGTCCAAGCTTATGGCGTGTGTAAGAGGAGGGAGGAGTTGCCACAGAACCATCTTGAACTTGAGCTCTTGTTTAATAACTAGCTCTCTCTTATAAACTGGATTTTTCTTGAGTGAAGGCTATGCCAAGCTTTTCCACCTTCATGTACCTTAAAATTGCTGTCCTATTTAACATAGATTAGTAATTGCTTATTAAGAAGAATCTCAACTAAACCATAGCACCTGGTTTTCAGTGGGATTCCTATTTCTCACCCAGTTTGACACTTGGGTTGGCTTATCATAATATGAAGGAGTGAACTAATTTGCTGATGGCCACACAGTGACTGACTGAGCCAGGAGAAATATCCTGCATGGAATTTTATTCCTCTAAATGTCTTTTATAACAAAATCTCATTGTGCCACCATTGATTCAGGTGTTTGATGGTACAAAGTGTCAGCAGGTCCTATAGCTTAATTTAAGAAGCATGGTAGGAGGAGAAATGGCCTCTCAGATGCGATTTGTTCAGTCTGACACACTGGAAAGATGCTGTCAGACATTGGTATCCTCACCATGCTGTTGTCTTTTCTCAAACAGAATCCATGTAATATTTTTTTATTAAAGGATGGGGTTTATTTTTTCATTATTTATTCATTTATAAAAATGAAGAGGATGCTTACAACTCAGAAAATAAAACCGTGAAAGAACTTGTTGGAACTGGCCTTTGACTGCTGTGACCCTGAAGGCATGTGGCCAGGAGCTGCTGACCATGCAGCAGGAACAGCAGCTGGCTCATCCATCCCCCTCGCTGTCCTGTTCTCCCAACCTTGTGTGTCCCCTGCTTTCCAGCCTGTGACATGTCACACTGCTAGCCCCATCTTCAGCCAGGTCTGAGCCTCTGGAAACTCCTTCCAGGCCACTGGGTGAATTTTTCACCAGTCAGTCCTGTTGTATTTTTGCAGCCTATATGCTCTGGTGGAGAATTTGGCCAACAAACCAAAACCTATCCAATATATCTCAGACTTCCAGCTATAATCCTGCACCTCCCTTTTGGCAGGACTTTTTATAAGACTTCTGCATTCCCCTTGCCTTATTCCTCCTGAAACCTTCTTCCCCACTAACACCTTTGGCTGGCTGGAATCCTGAGGTTTCTCCCTTCCAAATGAAGGGTCTGGCAGGAGGAGGGATTATCCCCCAGAGCCAACGTGGTGGTGGTGTCAGCCATTAGGAGAGCCCTAAATTAAGAAATTTTGCTTGGCGGTAAAGCCAGGATTTCATAATTTTCTGTTTTTATTAGTTTGTTTGTACTTCCTTAGCCTCTGAATGATGGATTTTAAACCACAGATCTTGTTGCAATCCATTTCTGTTCTTTCTTAACTGTGCTGCTTGGCTCAGTCTGATCCCACTAGACGGTCAGTAGAATGTCTAAAAAGATGCAAAAACTAGGAAAAAATAATGCAGAGAGGAAAAAGAAGGAAGAAAACCTCCTCTTCCCCCTCTCACTTTCCAGAAATTCTGGCTTAGCCATGCATGGCCTAGAAACAAGGGCTTTCCAAGACAAACAGGCTGCATTATCACACCAGACTTCCCTGGCAAGGAATTAATTTTAACAGCCTAAAAACATATTTTTAGGTGGATGGGGAGCAAATAGTTACAAAGCAAACACTGAGCATGTTTGCAGGTGTGGTGCTCCATTGTGTTAGCCAACCAGATGTTCTGTGCTGGGACACTGCCCTGGCCTTTTCTGGGATGAAATGTCACTCTCTGGATGAAATAAGAGCAAAACTCTGTATGGTTTCCTAGAACAAGCTGAGCATTTAATTTGTAAACTATTAAAATAGCTGTGTCTTTGTATTGGGCAGGACACCAGTCAAAATAAACGTGTAAAAATTGACCTTTAAGAAAATTAACTACCATTGGACCACAAAAAGATGGACTTGCTACAGTAAGTGGTGGTGTGTTTAAGTACTATGGCAGCGCTTTTAAAACCTGTCTTTTCATAGGTGACTGCAGCGTTGGGAGGACTTGGGGGAGCTGTCTGTGCATGGAGAGTTTGTGGTGTTGACCTACCTTGATCTGACTTAGCTGTGTGCTACCATGTGCATTTTGTGGTGTGAGGGAAAGGTGACAAGATGTGGACCTCAGAATAAACCAAATATTAAGGATATTTTGAGCACCTTGTGTAGAGTTGTGTTTTTTCTATTGTTTCAGCAGCAGGCTGGATTTGGGAGGAAATATCTCTAGACATTAAAAGGGTGGTGCTGGGTCTTCTATTCAAGATACAAGCTTGACAAACAGTGGGGTTCGAGCAGCTAAGAGTAGGCTTTGCTAATACAAGGGTACTTTCTAATATAAAGGCAGGTCCTTTCTGCACAGGAGTGGCCAAATGCAGTTATTAACTGCTGCTTTAGATCAATGAATCGACTGTCATTTCCACCTTTGCTTGTGTGATGTCCAATATATGTTTCTTTCCCTTTCTAAGTTTTGTCCTTACTGGAGAACAACAGCAAAATTTGTCATGAAAATCATGTGGGTTATACTCAACCTTTACCAAACAGCTCAAAAGAAGAGATTGGGATATTGACTCTCCAATGCTTTGCTCCCTGTCAAGGCCAGTAGATGCTTTTCTCTATTATGTGGTTCGTCCAGCAGCATCCTGACTCATCCTGAGCAGGAACCTGTTTTCCCTGCATGGAAACTGGCATGGTCTCAGTGTTTTTCCCCCAGGAATTAATACTGCTTTTCTCTTTCCTGCTCTCCTCTGCCTGATTTAAAAGCGAAATGGGGCCTTTCTTTTGTTGCATCTCTTGCAAGGGCCACCAGAATGACTTCTTTGGCTTTCCTGTTCTATCTGACCTGTTTCACACTTGCTTTGTCCTTGAAGCAGCACCGCTAATTGACAGGGATTCAGAGGAAACGTACCTATGTCAACTACTGTCTACTCTGGGATCTCTAGAGAATATTAATAGCCATACTTACCTTTTTATATGGCATATTTAATCCATAGTTTGGAAACCTCTGCTGCTCTGCTTTTGTGTAGACAGGCTGTGGGGCTTGAGGGAGCACTTCTCATTTGTGCTGGCAGCTCCTCTTGAAAATTTTTCACTGTTAAAATACCGCAGGCCAAGTGGTCACATACACAAAAGCCACATTTCACCTCTCCAGCAATGCATGGCATCCTAGGGTAGATGTGAATAAAAATGGCCCTCAAAATTCCTTTTATGCTCCCAGAATAATGTAAAACAGCCCTCACTTAGAGAAATCAGGCCTGTGTGTGAGAGGGAGGATGCTCGGATCATTAACAAAGTGCTATGACTCTGCCCATCCCCAAGCACTTGAGTGCTGTCAATTCCCTTCCAGTTAATAAACCATTTATATGTGGCCTACTTTTAGCATACAGCAAAATATTTTTTTCATTCAAGTTGTGATGTATAATTATATAGCTGACATCAAACATGAGCAGATACCAAGTGAAAGGAATGAATTTGGTCCTGTTCCTGTAATTCCATTTCCATGTTAACAATTTTTCCCCCTCTTTAAATTATATTTTTATTGAAAGCTTCAAAGGTCAACTTAGACATTCAGAGAAAATTTGTAACTCGGATTGTTTAGTATTCTCTCATACAACACAGCCCTACATTACTCTGTGTCAGCAAATTAAGGAAATGAAAGTTGTGGCCAAGGATTACAATAGTACTGGTGTTAACCTTTTATAGCATATGGCATCCTATCAATTTTAGCCACAGGAGAAACTTGCTGTTCACATACAGCAAGTGGGTGCTGAAGTTTTTAATCTAAAAATGAAATCTTGCCTCTAGGAGAGGGATATAAAGACCATAAATCTTCCTTGCTGCTGGATAAACCTCTTGAGTAGCTGAGATCTTTTCAGCCATGTGTTTTTCCTTCATCCACTTTTTCTTCCTTTCTTCCTTCCTTGGACACAAAGGGACATCTATTCCACTTGACTAGAAGGGCAATACTCTTGCACAGAGAAACTTGAATCCCCATATATTCACAAGATTGATAGTCTGGGAAGATGGATAAGTAATCTACAGTCTTTTTCTTAGTTGTGAAATCCTCACTGCAACAAGATCTAGCAACACACATTCATCTAATGTCAATCTTCTGTGTGGTCTTTGGGAGGTTAACAGGTTTGCTCAGCTGTTTAAGTACCTTGCTGAATAGAGGTCATAATGAATCAGGCTGCTAATTATTTAGAACTGAATTTTAGCATTAGGTTTGCTTTACACAATAGTTGCTGTATACTTGTTGCAGGCATACTTGTTTCATCTTGGCCAAGAAAAAACTGATAGGTCCCTTTCACTTGATTGCTATTCAACTTTGGTTTCTGATTTCCTGGGAAGTGTTTCCTTTCCATTTCTGACATCAGATTTTTTGACCCGTTTTTCTTGACAACACTTAAATCTTCACCCTGAATCACAGCAACATATATCATGTAGGCTTGGAAAGGTTTTGTTTTGGTTGCTATACTTAGAGGCTAAAAGCCATACACAGATTGTTGTAAAATGTTGTCAGAAATAAATTTCCCTGGGGGGGCCTGTGTAATAGGGTCAGAGTTTATTGGGTAATGCTCAGTGAGTAGATGGTCCAAAGATTAGGAATTATTTTAGCTGGGGCATGAATAATTGAGTTGAAGGCAAACTAAAGTCAATGATCCAGCCTAAGAGGTTCTATTACTGTAGGAGATCATCATTTAGTCTTTCATGTTCCACAGGATTAGTACCAAGTTAAAGGTGCTACTGCAAGTTGAGCAGGTGAGGTACAGTCTAAGGATCCTGCTCATGCCTGGGTCCCCGAGTTAGGTAGTCTGTAAATGCTCTTTTGGAGAGAGGATCATCTTCAGACAGGATTTCACATTCTCAAATTTAATCTCCTGCTTTGATTTGTCTTTAAAGGAGGCTGTTTGTGGCTTGCCCTTAAGCACAACATCATCTCTGCAGCAGGTGGGAGACTGACAATTGTTGCTGGACCAGGTTTAACACCCCTTCCCAGTTCCTGAAGACGGATGTGTTTTAAGGGGTAGTATGGACATGCCCTTTCCTACCCATCCCTATGTCCTGCGGCTCTTGTGCCTGCTGGAATTACAGGGTAGGCTGACCTGGGTGTCTTCACAGGCTATTTTCAATCTGATAGGCTAGACAAGGTCTCAATGAGCTATCTATCCACCTTCCTCTCCTGTTTCAAGCACCTCACGGACTTTTAAGATGAGTTGCATGTTGGCTGGTTGAATAACTGATTGCTTTGCCAAGAGCAAGGAAATGAGCTTTGAGTTGCTGTGTGTGCACCATTTTTAAAGGTAAACAGGATGTTCTATGTGAAGACAGTCCCGAGTGTTTGATGTGCTGGGAAAAGTGAAACCACAGCTTCTAATCTCCCTACCTGCACCCAGGATCAATACACTACAGAGTGAAACCATGCAGAGATGCTTGGAATTGTGAGTACTGATTCTGACATCTTAATCCTTGGAAAGCGTTTACGTGCCTAGTTTAAGTGCTTGTACCATTAAAACTCTATTGCAAAGACAAATTGTATCTCATGGTAAGTCTAGGGTTACGAGATTGGCTCTCATCTCTTTAAGTGGGCTCTTGGTGGGAGGATGGAGTTGGTGGGGGACAGAGATTGGCTTGGTAGGCTGTGGTGAATTGCAAACAATCCCGTGGAAGCAGAAGGAAGAACTGGGAGATGTCATGTAACTGGGAGATGAGTCATGCTTTGAAACACCCACAAAACTACCCTTTTTCTACTTTCATTCAGCTAGAGTTTGTTAGCTAAAGAGATTGCTGTCCCCAGCTACTTGCCGTAGAGCCCCTCATGGGGTTAGTCTTATGATTTTTTAACTCATTTTAATAAAGATGATCCAGTGTGCTTGAACTCCTATAATATGAGCTCATTTTGACAGGAAAGACTCAGCTAACAAGGGGGCTAATAATATCCTGCAGAAGGAGAGCTGGAATGCTCTGAGGATCATAAACTTGTCATCTCACATAACTGTAGCCAAAAGAAGATGGAGATTCATAAGAAGGAGATTGAGCTAGCCTTGAAAAACAGGTCTACTTACTTTTAGATTTAGCAATTATAAAGTCTATAAATAGAAGGTTTTTGCGGGGTTTTTTTGGTAAAGAAATGTTGAAAGAAGTTGAATTTTTAATACACTTCAGCTATCCTGTAATCTCTTCAGATATGCATGGAAGGACCTAATACTAGCACTTCACATGCAAGGAATATTAATATTTTGCGTCAGACATTCTCAAAACAGTTGTATTTGACAGAAAATGGACATGTTTCTGCTGGTTTGATAAACTGGTTGGCATTAATTTGGAAGTAGGCTCACAGATTTGAAATAACACCGGAAAATGAACAGACAGGCAACTATATGCGTAGAGTCCTGATGCTAGAGACTGTTTCAGAGGAGGATTCATGGGCCAGTGGTTTAGAAATGGATTTCTGATGCCTGGATATCCAACCTGTTCCACAAGGTTCAACCCATAGATAATGTTAGTGGTGTCAGGGGTCACATCAGATACCATCTGTCTCGCGTACAGAAGCTAGTAAGATCAGTTAAAGTTAAACACGACCTACAGCTGCCAAGGTGGAAAGAAGACGGAAATTGTGGCTTGTGCTAGACCTTTGGGATCTTATCCTTTTCTCTTAAATATAATGTGAGTGTCTGGTCTGTGAAAATGTAGAGTTACTTCTTTTTAATGTTTTTTTTTTTTTTTTTTTTTTTTTTTTTTGTGGGGGAAAAATTTTTTTTTTGTCAAAAAAAACTGGGAGAATAAGTCTTGATTGCATCAGAAATACAGCGACTTTATGCTAGGCAGGACTCGCAGAAGTGAAGCTGACAGGAGGCGGCCGGACTACAAATTAAAAATGAAGCAGACCAGCCTTTTCTCATTCCACCAGCTCAGAGAAATATTGAAAGTAAACCGCTGGCAAGTAGACAGTGAAAAGTAAATTAGATTTGGGACCAGATGGTGTAGATCAGTATAATACAAGTTGATGTCAATAAAGCAGTGTGATTAACACTGCCAAGAATATCACTCATGATCTTTTTCAATTTCAGGTGTTATTTGTAGCACAGGTGAGGCAGTTACACACAGATGCATGCACAGACCATTTTGGAAAGTGGGATTTAATTGAATCTCTGTTCCAAGAGAAAGGACTAGGCCTGTGTCCAGATTTATTTGGAAATGTGCAGGCACTGGAGACTGTCCTGGAGGGGAGGGAATTTGGGGCCGAGGAGGGAAGAGAGCAGCGCATCTATCTTTTAAGGCCAGGCTGGATGGGGCTTTGAGCAGCCTGTTCTAGTGGGAGGTGTCCCTGCCCATGGCAGAGGGATTGGAAATTGATGATCTTTAAGGTCCCTTCCAACTCAAACCATTCTATGATTCTATGATCTATGGCTGACCACGAAGCTCAGTGCAGGACTTGACCCTGAGCGCTGAAGGCTTTCTTGTGGAGAAGGGACCTGAAAGGGCTTTGGTTGGTTCTGAGTACCTGGGAGAGTCTCCCTTGGCTGCTCTTTGTTTGTGTGTCTGCATCCCGTGGCACTTCAGAAGAGCTCGGAGGGATTTTGTGTTGCTTGCTGCTTGGTCTGTCAATTCCTTATGCACTGCCAGCAGCTTCCCTTTCAAGGGCAAAATATTTACCCGAAAGGCAATTCTCTCTCAATTTCAGTCACAATGTGGATGATTACTTATGTAAACACTGTTGCAGAAACCAAGCATACTTTTTACCATAATCTGAAGCAGGAAGAACTATGGTGTCACAGTAGAGAGTTCTTTCTTTCTCTTTTATTTTTTAACCTCTAGAGTCTTAAAGTGTATCAGAACTGTTTAGTTAAATCCCTGGGCTTTCTCAGATACGTCCCTCACTGATTGATTTAGCATATACTTTGCAATCATGGTCCAAATTAATACAAGATTCAACTTCAGGGGTATCTTCATGGTGCATTTTATCAATTAAGGTTTTCGAGTTAATAGTTTATGAGAAGAATCAGTACCAGTCCTGCATGCCAGTTAAAACATGGCTATTTTGTTGTATTAAATACAAGTAATAATAAATTATAGCTAAGTTTAAAGCTATCCCAACTTGTGTATGCAGTCAAAAATATTTGAATTGACGTTTCATATAAAAAAACCTAACTTTTGAAGAATGGACAGAACATGTTGTCCTTTACATAACTATTATTTTGAAAATTAGTGTCTGATAATTGGGCAAGGTATATTAGGTTGAATGAATGTGACTTCAATATGCTTTATGTAATTTCAATAATTATATATTTCACTACTGTTCGGTAAACAGCGTGTCTAGGTGGAGTGTTACCTCAGCAATATTGGCTAAGCTTTGTTAAAAAAAACCCTCACCTTCAGTGTTGGTGGATATTGCCTGACCATAATGTATCCCTGAGACTCTTCAGGGAATTAATTATGAAGAATACTTCATATAGTAAGTATTCTCAATGTAGTAGTCTAGCTTCTGATGGCCCATTGAAATTCTCTATAGATATTCTTATAGAAAAATGAGATTTCTGTGAAATAAAGGCCTCACTAGTGGATTAGATACAAATCTGAAAAATAAAATAGATTTGAAAATGATGAGTTTGATGACAGAAAGAAGAATATCTTTAAATATGAGTCATGTTGTCTTGGGTGATATAGCTGTTTTCCAGAAAAAATCTATGGCCAAGGGTCAGGGCATCCTTGGCGAGCATAAACCTGCAATCAACATCCTTTAACAGAACTGAACTCTTTTCTTTTGAATGTTTTTGGTAAGGAGCTTGGTAAGAGAATTCATCTCAGTTCAGAAGATGAGTATCAGTCAAAACTGACTTTTTGTCACTTTTGCCCTTAGGCAGACATGAAATAGTTAGGCCAGCTCAGGGTATTTAGACACTTCCTTCTTATATCTTATGCCATGGGGATTTAGACATTCAAATAGAAAATTTGATCCTCATAGATGTATATTTTGTTCCCTGACTCTGCCTTTTGAAATATATTTTTAATGACTTAACATGCAAGTTCTTCATTCTCTGGATGCTGCTTTTTCAGTGTTTCTTGTGCTCATTAATCACATTAGCAATTCCTAGTCTTTGTAGCATGCCAGGAGTTAATATATTCACTCCCTTTTGTGTGTGTGTTTATAAGCGTGTGTCTCCCCTTTGGTTTGTATTGAATCTGAAGCCTGAAGTGACGATCAATAGCTCAGATTATTTCCTTGCTGTCAGCTATTGACTTTCTCTCAGCTAGATATCAGAGCTCCTTTCCCAGGGTGATGCTAGCAGGGTAGAAACAAGAGGGGGAGAGCAGGCAGCGAGGTGAGGGGAAGCTGAAGAAAAGCTTGATAGAAGTCTTGCAGTTTATCTTAAAGTGGCTTTAACTGAATGTACATGAAGAGGGGGAAAAATGCCAGAAACCTGCAATTTGGTGGAAAATCAGAGGCTGAACTTATCTATCAATGATGCCAAAACTGGGATAGCTTTTTTCCAGGAGGTTTATTTATTTATATGATAATTGTTGTTTCCCTCAACCTGTTTTGGAGGCCTAAAGTATTTGATTAATGAAACCACTATGCTAGGTGGGGAGTGTGGCTTTGCTTTACTACAGTAGAGGTAATCAAGACCGGCATGTGTGAACAAAAAGTCATCCCAGTTCTGGAGAAAGGCTTTTTGTCTGTCCATCTATTGATTCATCATTCTCTGCTATATCTATAATTACATACACCAAAGCACAGTAGCCACAAGTTATTTCCTAATTAGAATAGTAGCATTTTACCTTTTCTGCTGCTGATAATGAAGAAGTGTCAAAACAGAGGAAAAAAAAAAAGTAAATGCTTTCAAGGGAAAGTGAATTTGTCATTAGAACATTAATAGCTTCATTGGCTGCTGTAATAAAAGTCTCTCTTCTACAGGTCCTAATTTTTTATAGGGAACTAAGCATCTTTGTCTGGAATTCTTTAGGCTTTGAATGAAAAGATTACAAACGTTCAAGTGATAGTAAAGACGTGGAGGAGAATAGGGAGAAAACGATGGAGTAGCGGTAAAGAGAAGCTGGAGATGGGTGACTCTTTGAAGGACTGGCAGATGGTTTTGGAAGAAGAGATGGACCTGTGTTGGTCAGTATCTTTCCAACTTGGCTTCTTTTCCCATCTCCACCAATAAGGATGGAGGTAATTCTTCAGGCCAAGAGGAAAATTTCCACTGATCTCAGTGGCTCGGAGTCCTTGGCATTGCTGCAGGGCTGGAAGACATATAGAGAGTGCACATGTGGCAACCCTG
Source organism: Thinocorus orbignyianus (assembly GCA_013400375.1). NCBI lineage: Eukaryota > Metazoa > Chordata > Aves > Ciconiiformes > Thinocoridae > Thinocorus > Thinocorus orbignyianus. Next base: position 350,983 of record VXBW01000458.1, read on the forward strand.
ACTCAAAGCCTTGACACCAGTGTGGGAAGCTGGGCAGACAGGAGGGATGTCTCCTCCCTCTGAGTCACGGCATTAAGGGTGAACTGGAAGATGTTTCTCTGCTGGGTGTCTCAGTGCCACAGGTGATAGAGGACAGGCTGGAGGAAGGAAGGATGAGCGTGCCTGTGGGCAGAAAAACTCCTTGAGTTTGGATCTGATTTGGATTTGATTGAGGCACGGGGCTGCTCTGGTGTAAAAGTCGGGGCTGTAATTAGGCACTTCAAGGTACCAGGGGAGTTGAAAATAAATGCATTGATTAAATAGACAGTATGGTATAGGGAGCTGACCAAGAAGTTGATGCAGTCTCGATTTTAGCATAAGGGAGATCCCATTCTGTCATTGATCTTCCTGGAATAGGATTTGATCCTTCCCTCCTTTCCCGATACTTATTTTGTTGGTTAGTTCAACCCTACATTTTCATCAGTATATTCTGTCATTAACATACATGCATACCTATGTGTAAATACCAATATATAAACTAACTTCAACTAGGTTGGAAAGATAAACAACTACCTTTAGCAGAATTTCCCCCCACTGGATCTGCCTGAAAGCAGGCAGCAGAGATACTTGTTTAGCCCAATTTAGTTTTCATTTAACCAGACCAGAGAGTCTATATGACAAAAGGCATGTGGCCTCCGCAATAGCAAAGTCGCTGTTTGCTTAATCAAACATGATTAATGCATTGGTTTTACATTAGTATCTGCTTTTCTCCATTGTGAGAGTAGTCAAGGGATTCCCTTTGTCTGCTACCAAGAAAGAACATGGTTTTTATCCTATCCTGCTTATTGTGCAGTCATGTCAGCAGTAAAAAATGTCTTTAAACATGCTTTCTTTTATCAGTGAAGAGATCAATACAGTAACTTTCTGAAAGCATAATTCAGTTACATGTGTTGTGGGAGATGAACGCGAACTCTCTTGGTGAGGATGCTTTTCAGAGAGGGAAAGACAGCACGGACTTTATTTCTGAACAGGGTAAGATTAAAGGGATTTCAAATATGCTTTGAAAATGTCTTATAAGGGAGGATGGTTCAGGCTTACAGCAGGACCAGTGCTACAGAATGGAAAAGAACTGCTACAGATAAAGTATGCCTTTGCTTCTAGTGGAGTCAACAAAAAAACCTCTTCTGCTGAAGTGGATCTAAAGCTGAAGATCATAGTGGTGGATGGCAGGCACTGTAGCTAGGTGGATTTATTGACCTCAAGTGAAAGTCACCACTGAAGAATTAATTAAAAGTGTTATACCCTGCCTTGAGATAGGCTGAAGGATTTTAAGGGGCTTTGAGAGGTGTTGGTCAAAAAAATCCTTGGTGAAACTTTGCACTTGGTAAGTGAAGCATTCAGAAGTGGTTGAAGAGGTGCACTGAGCTGCACTGTGGTCTTTTCTGCTGCTTTTTCTTAGGTAGAACATGCTGTTAAAAGAAATGCAGCAGCACTATTTGATGATTTTTCCTGGAGGAGAGGAAGATGAGAACCTGAGTCAGTAAGCAGGGTGCTACAGTGAGGTTACAATTTGTTCAGGGCATCACTACAAAGGGCTTGAAAAATATACCTCAGGTGTAGTGTAAGAGGATTATGAACCACCCTGTCATAGTTTTCAAGGGATTACTCTCTGGACTTTCTTTATCTGTTCATAAAAAGCAAGGAGGTCTTCCTACTCCCTTGCAAATGCATAAGTCCTCTGACTACAAGAAAGGTTGGGCCAGAACCTTCCCTAGACTCTGTCATTCACAGTCCCTCTAGCACCAGTCAGGATAATTTTGATCACTTGTGACTGCTTTTTTTTTATAGCATGCTCACAAAACCTCATTTTGAATCAGAAGACACATCCATAAAAGCTACTGAAATCCAGAACATTCATCACATAATTGACCATAAATCATTTCTTCTTTCTGATGACTTTTTGTTCTTAGCACATTGTCAACTGGTTGTACCTCTCTACCTCTCTGCAGAAATGTTTTCCTTTCCAGACTGATTCCTGTACATAGTCATTATTCCTCCATAGTCATTAACATGTAAATAGCTCTCATAAAGCACATAAATGAACTCATAATTATAGCTTTTCCAGCCATTAACACATGTGATAGTTAAGCCTGATTATGAACTTTGCCTGTCCACTCTCATGGGCAACACATTCCTGTGGGTCTCTGTATTTCTTTGCCTGCTCAGAGTTGGACTGACTTGGGATGCCATAAAGTTAAAATCTAATTAATTAAATAGCAGTACGAGTCCTTGCATTGGGCTTAAATGTGCAAGAGAGATTTTCTTTTTCCAATTTTTAAATGTTTTTAACCTGCTTATTGAAAATATCATCCTAGAAATATGAATCCCTGACTTTGCGAGATGCCCTGGAATTTAACAGCCCATTATTTTTCTATGGGCAATTTATTGCAGTCAGAAGTGATACAGTTCATGGAAAGCGGGTAGATGGATGGCTGAATCATTCCATCACCTGTCATGACTCATTCCCATCATTTCCGTCTCTTCATGAAGGGTGCATAAACATGTCTGCAGACTTAATCATGGCCGAGAGTGTCTCATTAAAATATTACCTTGGTTAGGGTCAGGAAAATGGTTATATAGCACCACAGCTAGATTGTAGAAGAGAAGGGGGATCAGGATTTTGGCTGCTTTATTTAGAGACTGTCCAAACCATAACCATGCTGGCTCTGGCAGAGCAGGGACTTCTGTCTTGCCTCTTTTCTTTTGAGATTCTCACCTCTGCAGGCAATTCCCCAGACCTGATTCCTTCAGGTACATTGTAGACTACTGGTTGATCTGGCCCCTGCGTTGTAAGTTAGCTTACGCTTTGTGTGTATTCTGTCCTCCTTCCTTAACAGACTCTGCTAGGATGAACTGTGCAAAACCCTTCTGTGGCTTGGCTTAATCCTCCTTCAGAGTGTGGTTGGGAGGGTTCATCCAGCCAAATCCTACTGGCAAGTGCTTGCCCAAGCCATGCTCCGAGCTAACCTGTCCAAATGCCATGTGGCCACAGTCAGCTTGAGCAGGATTTATTAGTTTGCAGAGGGCACTGCATAATCCAGTTACACAGATTCTCTTTTGGAGCTGGCTTGTGTCTGGTCAGGTTGGAAGATGCTTAAAAGTCTCTGAAAAAAAGGCTGTAGCCTTAATGTATGTGTATCTTTCACAGAGAGCTATGGCTTGGGTTTTTTTTTATTTAATTTGGTTGGTTTTGGTGGTAGTAAGGCTCTACTGAATAGTTAATAAGTGCTTGAAAGGAGGTGGCTATTTCCCTGGTGCAGCCTAAAAGCAGAAACACAGCTGGATTGCTTGGAGGTGGGGACCTTTCATTACTGACACTGGCTGAGCAAGTTTCAATCTGGTGGAAGTGACAGGAAGACAGTTTGGACCAGGTACTCTACTTCAACCCTATCTCCAATGGATGAGGAAGAGGAAAAGAAAAATAATGACTGCATAGTCACATTAAAGGCTGTTCAACAGATGCTAAAATCCATGCAGATAAGTTTATTATGATTTTGATAATATAATCTTATTATTTGCCTGCTGTAATGCCTAAAACACCTAATCACAGATTAAGATTGTGCTACAGTAGGGATAACACAAACAGACAAGCAAAAATACAGTGTATGCCCAAAGGATTTTATAATCTGGGTGTCACATACCCTCAATAGCAAGGTAGCTCCAGGCTGAGCACAGTGTGGTCATAAGCTTAGGTACCGGCTGGCTCTGTGGAAGAAACATGGTGTCAGTGGGGAAACGAAGGGTTTCTGCAGCTCTGTGGATAATGCAGCCATGGCTCAAAGTGTGGCTGGAGTTGAGACATGCTCCAGGTGCTCCCCGATAGAGACCCTGGAACTGTATCCCTGGAGTGCGGTGAAGCAGAAGCAGGCTTAGTTTTGCCATCCCTTGGCCTCTGGTGGAGCTCATGAACCATGGGCGATCTCTGTCCAATGTCTTCTGCAGGTCTGTGCCTTGCAGACATCATCTCAGCAATTGCTGTTGGCTCTTCTTGAGATGATTCTTCATCCCTGGCTGTGCGGTGACATGATGTAATCGTGCAAGCGCGGTCCCTTTATTGCACTAAGAGCATAATGCCCCATTATTCTAAAGACAAGGGCAGGGGGAAACAGCTGGTTTACTGATTAAGTAAATAAAAGCATGAGTCTCTAGTCCTCCCTCCCTCCCTCCTCTGCCTGGGCTCTGTGCATCGTCACCATCCACTCAGCTCTTTGCCCCCGAGTGCTGTGAAAGTGGGCAGCACGTGGATCTGGAAGACTGCCCTCACTCTGCTCCAAACCGTTTTTTGAGTCAGGCACTTCGTTTTTGCACAGAAATGCGTCCTCTGTCTTGCCTTTCCATTTGCTCACACCCCTCTCCTGCCAAAATAACCATCGCAGGGATGGCGTGTTGGGGGGCGGGGGGGAGAGAGGCGGCATTGCCAACCTCTCATTAATTTCTAGATACAGAATGGTGGGGAAGATGCATGTGAGAGTCTAATAATAATGAGCTGAGGTCCCAGAGATGGCGAATAAGGCAATCTTCTTTAACTAACAACTTAATCATAATAAATTTGAGTCTAAGAGCACCAGGCAAGTAAATCAATCAGCCCTTGCAAGGGGGCTCATTAAAACTAGTAAAGTACAGACCAAAAGGTCATCTTATTAAAAAGGATTAGCATTTTCCAGTTAAATCCTTTGCTGCCCGTAGGTGCTAGGAGAGAACTTGGATTCTGGGCTTGTCTGTTGTTGTGGTGGTGAAAGGGCTGACCTCGCACAGCAATAAATACCTTCTGTCCCTGTGGCCAGGCCCTTGGCTAGCTGGTGTCAGTGGGCAAGGCTGTATAAATGCTGGTGGACCTCTGCCAGTCTGGTCCAGCTGTAGGTTGCCAACTGTCCCATGGAGCACACTGAAACACGATCAGGAGTGAGTTCTCTCCTGCAAAATACGAGCGTGCTCATGCTCTCCAAGCTTTTCTTCAGTCCTGTGTCTTACAGACTTGAGACATCACCTCAGTAATTGTTGTTGGCTCTTCTTGCAATGACTCTTTGCTGGCTGTGTGGGATGTCTCTTCTCCTGTCAGGTCTTAATATATTGTAGCCCTCGAGCGGCATTTTCTATCTTTTGCCTTTCTTTCCTGGCTGCAGGACACAGTACTTGGGGTTTTCTAGTGCTTTGAAAGGCAAATTTTCACAGAGCCTATTATAATCTTGTTCCTTTAGGAGAGTATATTTACCTTGGAAGAAACATTAAACTGAGAACAGCTATCCAAACAGCTGGCATCCTTCTTCCTGTTTTTCTTTTCTATCAGATACAGTGTTGGTGGCGGGAGAGACATTTTTTTTCCTCCTCAGACTTTCCTCTACCCACACTTGCATTCCAGTGGTGACCCTCTGTCAGTGCAGCAACACTTGCTGCCCTCAGGGAAAAGCGGTAGGAAAATTGCTGCATCATTCAGAGCATCCCAGCAGCTGGAGTGGTGGGGCTTGCAGGGAATGCTGCTGGAGTGCTCCTCCCTGCTCCTGCATTGCATTTCTGGTCCTAACTGGTTTTATGGGGAAAACCACCAATTGTGTCAGTGTCTGCTATTGGTTGAGCAAAATACCCGGAGTCAAGATGATCTTTTCCACTAAGAGGAGACTGTGTTCAGGGAGGTGGGTAGGGATAGATTACATAGACCACCCCTGGTGTAGCGCACCCACAGCTCTGCCCCTCCAACTCTGCTCTTGACAAGCCTGCTGTTTCCCAAAGAGGGGTCATTTAGGTGGCTGCTTCTTTGACCCTGCTGGAGATCTAGCAGCTTGGCCAGCTAGTGAGACAAGGGGACACATCAGTCCCACGGTCTGGGTCCAGACTGACACTGAATGTAGTGAGTACAGCCCATGGCACACTTCCATTCCTGCTGCACCTGGGCAGCTCTTTAGTTGCACAGCCGTTTGTAAATCAGTGTGCTGCATATGATGGAAGTTCCCCTTCACTATTTTTGATCATTTTTGAAGGTCTTTCCTTTTAAACTCTGGGAGGCCTCAGGGGTTTGTCGGAAATTAATTAGAGACTCTTGCAGCAGTTCAGGAGTTCATTCGGAACAAGCGGTTATGTGTTGGAAAATACAATGGGAGATGGAAGTCTGAGAAAAAGATTGAGCATCTCTTTCATCCCACTAGGTTTCCCTTTTGCATAGGAAGTACTGAGAGTCTTTCCTGCTCTGCTTGACACAGAGCAACGTGCTGTTTCTGGGGGGAAAAGAAAAAAAAGTAGTAAGAAGAAGATATTTATTTTCTACTGTGTTTCCAACTATCCAGCACTGTGGTACTTGAAGATGCTTGTCCTATCCCTCTGTTACAGCAAAAGACTGCTGAGCAGAAGTTATGGATCTTGAGCCTGTCCTTGGTAGGGAAGTGCTGGCTAATTGCCACAGGTAAGTGACTACCAGTCTGTGCTCCCTCCTCAGCTTTGAGAACTTGCTGGGAATCATTTAGACACTGTTGCTTAATTTTCTTTTCTGCATCGTTTCTACTATTTGGAGCATAACACTTGCTAGATGTTAAGATGCTTGGAAGAAAGCCCTTATCAACTTACATAGCTGTATTTCTGCTTAGCTCAAGCACTCAGACTCCACCTCTTTACAGTGTATTGAGGCTGCTGTAATCTGCAGCCCCATTAACTGGCTGAAGCTAAATGTGGAGTTTGGAGTCACTTTCTTACACCTGTACCCACTGGCACCTTTGGTTTCACACATCCCTTGAGCCTCTGAATGTCACTAGCTTTGCATGGATTTCTTGTCTTGATGAATCAGTTTCCTTTAATGAGGAGGAGCCCCTTATCCTGCCCATGTCTAACAATCTTTCCTACTTCCACCAGGGCAGGGACAAATTTGGGACAGATCTAGTACCACCATCACTGTATGAGTTCCGAGTCCTGCATTGAGCACACTGGCTAACAGTTGTAGCACAGTTTTATTGGAATACTATAGAAAACACCCATTCTTCATTCTCTTACATTTTCTACTCACTGACCCCTCCTTTGCATTCCTTTAGCATTCGCCCAAATTTCACCTCAAACCACAGGCAATTACTCTTCTATTTTTTTTTTTTCTTTCTGGGAGGTGAAGGGTTAAAACAATAAATATATTGGTTCCTGTTTTTCCTCTCTGCAGCTTTGGGCTCCAGCTGGGTGCAGACAGGGAATAGTAACAAGTCCATGGGAAAAGCTCATCTTCTCACAGCCCTTACAGCAGCGCTCCAAGCTCAGTGTGAACTTCCCAGAGCACAGTGGCAGAGCTGAAGCCCTCGCTGATGCTGCTGGGAACTCTTGCAGGGAGTAAAGCAAGGGGGTGGAGATGATGCATGTGTGAACCCAAGCTGGGTTCAAGGTGTGTTAGAAGAAAAGTGTACTCTGGTCCTCAGCTGAATTTAAAAGAATGCATATATTTATATAATCTGTGGCCATTGGCAGTTGGCTATTTCCATACTGTGTGTCCCTGGCTGGTAATTTTTAGACCTGGAAGAAAAATGCATGTCTCTGGTGTAAGAAACAAGTGCAAGGCAGCAAGATCAGCTCAGTGATGTGTTCTTGTGTCTAGATACACAATGATAACTCAGTTTTGCTTTCATCCTTTCACAGCATGTACTCTCTTCTCATGAACCATAGCCCCCGGGGGCCAGGTGGACCATTCCTGCTTACTTACACATTTCTCTCTGAGCTGGCTTAAATCCTTCAAAAGAAGCATAGTCAAGAGAGGACTTCGGTGTCCCATCGGCGAAGTTTGGGATGAGGAGTAGAAGGAAAACCAAGCTCTCTCAGGCCTCTCTGGCCCTGCTGGCAACAAGGGCATGTGAAGCAGTGACTGCCGCAGCTGCAAACTCTCCATGTGCAGCAAGGAAGTAGCTGTTTCCCAGCAGGTTCCTTGCCTTCTCCCCTGGCAGAAGGGCTGCCCAACTGGGCTACACATAAGCCACAGTCCTGCAGTGCCTGGTGTGGGGCAGCTTATCGCTGTCTCCTCCCTCACAGCGGGAGCAGGTGAATAAGTACGTGATGCTCTTACTGGGGCCATTTTAGTGCCCTTGCAAGTGATGTGCCTAGATAATAGCATGTGCTTAAAGACACCCCTGGATGTATTTATATATAATTCTGCCAATTGCTTTCTGTTCCTCAAGGACTTCTGATCAGAGAGAGGGCATACTGCATCTTTGTGGGTCAGTAGGTTTGGTCGGGTTGGTGTCTCAGCCTGGAGATTAGCAAGAGCTGAGGACAGAGGGGACAGACTCGCCCCTGCATGAAGACTGGCATGGTGCAGGCAGCCTGGGTGGTCTCAGCTGAGTGCAATCCCATTTCCATTTCCCCTTGGCTCTGTCTGTGCTCATGGAGAGTTACTGTGGCTCGGCTGTCATAGCTGTTTAGCCGTATGAACCTGATCGACACCTTGAAGCCCCATTCATGGGAACGTGAGTGACAGCCCTGTTCCTTAACTGGCATTAGTAGGAGATACCAGTTCATGAGGAGGTCTTCAGTAATTTGCGCATGGCTTATCACAGTTTATTTTCTGGGCATGCAACAGAAAGGAGCAGCCACGTGACCATAAATTTATGGCAGGGTGGTCTCCCCAGCTTGGCCCAGGTGTACTGGCACTGCAAGGTGACAGGATGAAGGTACGTAGCAGTGCTATTACGCTTTTGTTTTGCTAAAATATGCTAAAGCTTAAAGTCAAAAGAACTGAAATGGGAGTGGGCAGAGATGAGAGAGCATTGCTGGATGTCTGACCTCTTAAGCAGGGAGAAAGTCCTAGGAAGCCAAACCCAACAAGCTGTCCCAAATTGTCCCTGATGCTACTAAGCACTGCACCCCTTGTGGTCCCTTTGATTAAACACAAGAAATGTCTTTGTTTTCACACATTCTTTATGGAAAAAATTAAAGGAAAAAAACCAAGGAGCTATGAGACAGTCTGTACTTCTCCTACCCCTAGCCAAGCAGTAGAGAGCAGTGGGAAACAGTTAGCGAAGGTGTCAGATTTTCTCTAAGGGCAGCCACAAGGCTCTTGTGCCAAACGCTATTTGACATTTAATTTAAGACCTATGTAAAGTAACAGCCAGAGCAGGCAGCAGGCAGAGCATTCCAGTTGACAGACTGGCTCTATTTGCTTTAATTTCCTTAGCGCGATGGCCAAGTTTATCTGCAAGCGAGAAATACTCAGGGTATTTTTTGGTGTGTGTGAAAAGAGAGCACTGTGTTGTGTTCAGACACCGTTTAGGGCTTCAGGTGGCCTTCATTAGGGAACATAATGTGAGAGAGCTGTGCGTCAGCGCCAGAAGAGCCAAAGAAAGTTGCGCCTCTTTGATTAAATAATGCCAAAGCCAAACACTGGATTCCTGGTCTCAACCGAGCCATTCAGCAGGTGTAAAGATGGAGAGAGAAGATCTGTGGGTGGTGGTTCCAGCCAAGGAGGTGTGGGGGAGAGCAGGGAGGGCTTTCTCCTCCCTTAAATTCGGGTGTCATGACCACTCAGTGCAGAACATTTTACATGAGGGTGCTGTCATGTTGTACACGGACAAAGGGACCATCCACCACCTTTTCTGCTCTGTGTGGTTTGTGCAAGAAGCCCATGGACAGGGAAGAAAGGGTCGAGGGTGGTGATGGAAAGATTGCAAAGGGGTTATTTGCATTCTTGTTGCTTTTGTTTTCCTGTTGGCACTGGGAAATGGATCTAGTGTGCTGCTACGGAGCTGGGACAGGAATAAAACCTACTTGGGTAAATGGAGGGAGTGGTGGGAGTTTCTGGCTGAGCCCTATATGAAGAGGATAGCAGCAGTGGAAGGTGTAGCTAATACTGGCAAAGGGGAAATATTAAGAGGTGGTTGTAGAAATGAGTCAGGAAAGGTGTGTTACTTGAATTCTTTTAATTATTATTATTATTTTTTTAAACAGAAAATGAAGGTATTTGGTCAGCAGAGCAAATTATGGTACCTCCAAGAGCACAGGTTCAGTGATGATGGTGTGGAAGGGTTACATCAGCCGCACAGATAAAGAATATCAGGGGTGGAAAACTGTATGAAGCGAGTAGTTTGCTGCAGAACGGGGAAGTGGTGGGAGGAGAAGGGCTCCCCAGGCAGTGGGACAGAGACAGCAGCCTGGAGACGATGTTGGCTAGGTGGAGGAGGACTTGGCTACTTTTCCAAGGTCATTAGGAAGTCTAGACTTTCCCATAAAAGGGTCCCATTTGCTGAAGAAATCCTTGGGCTACCAACACCCCGAGGGCTTCACAGAGAATGTAAAGGCATCCAGAACAGCCTTGCTACACAGAGGTACCTTCCCTGAATTTTTATGTGTATATGGACCTTGGAAGCTGACTTTGGGGCAGGTTGGCAGGAGCAAAGGTGGCTCTGGGACTGGCCCACCTGGTGACTGGGGCACTCCTGCTCTGGGCTGGCTGGGTTTTGCTCCTCATCAGGTTCTTCGCCCAGCAGACAGGACAGAGAAGCCAAAACCAACTACATTCCTCTTAAAAAGCCAGAAAGCAAATAACTGCTTCTGTGTGCCGATGGAGGCATTTGAGGAACTCTATTCATGCAGCTGTTTCTGGAACTCAGAAAGGAGACTTCCATCTCTGTGACAAATCTCTCCTTGGTGCCTGATGACTTGAGAGCTATTTGACGAATGGGTTGGTGCCATCCTATGGTTTTAAGCACTTTAAATACCAGCTACACTTCTTATGTAGAGAGCATCTCAGTCTAACATAACCCACCTGGAGAGAGCTCGTCTGTAGCGGTGTTCAGAGTCAATCACAAGTCCAAACCTCTCTCAGATCACAGAGTGTGCTTTTGTTCCTTTTAACAGAGCTTGCCAACTTATGCTGCAACCTACCTTGGAAGGAGAAACCAGAGCAAGTTGCTAAAGGCAGGGAAAGAATGAGGGCAGCTTTCTAATTGAATCAGGAAAAAAAATATTAAGAGGTTGAGAAATGCTTTTCTTGACTGAGGGCTTGAATGCCTGGAAGACTGTCAATTGTTGGATCTCGTTCTTTTTGCAAGCCCAGCTGTTATCCTTGTCATAGGGCCCCCTTGAGAACATCTGCGTAAGAAAAAACTAGCCTGGTGGACTCAATCCTGCAAGTCCTTCCCCAGGATAAAATGCCTTCTCATGTGAATAAGCACTGGGACAGATGATGGTACCCATCCCCCCAAAAATGCTGGGGACTGCCGTGGTAGATGAAGAGTGTGGTCAGGCTTCTGTCCAAGGGAGACAGTTTGCTGAATGTAAGAAACTTCCTGGCATCTGCTCAAGTTTAGATGATGCTGATTTGAGCCTTGAGGAGTTTGTAATCTAGCTGGCACTAACAGTATGGTTTGGATGACCATAATACAGTTGGAGACGTGACCATAGCCTGGGACCATTGTGAAAAGATTTCTGTGTGCGTTTACTATAGGTTTTTGTGTCATGATTTTTTTGCACAGCTGGATCTTCCCGAACAGCCGTTGGATGGTTCAGCAAAGAATGTGTATTAAAAACTGAACAACCCACCTTGGTGTGGGAAGCTGTCCTGATAACGCTAAGGAACCTGCAAAACTGCTGTTAATCTTTTCTTTGCTTTTAACAAATCCAATTTGTCTTTCTGCGTTGTGTATGCAGAGGGGCTAATCTAAGCTGAGTTTATCACAGCAGAGGAACTGGAGCAACTCCAAGTACATTGGCCTATATCCTGGAAATAGGAGACTGTTTATCCAGTTATCTGCAGCTTATTTTCAAGGGGGAAAAAAGGAAGGGCTTGAGTTCTGCACAGGGTAAAATCCTCTTGGAATGTATCATCTCTGGGCTTGCATAGGCTAACAAGAACCTTATGAAGTTCAACAAGGACAAGTGTAAGGTTGTACCAGAGGGAAAACAAAAACTAGGAGTGCAGCACAGGCTAGGAACCACCCAGCTGGGGAGCAGCTCTGTGGAAAGGGACCTAGTGGGCCTGACGGACAACAAACTCAATATGGCTGAAGAGTGTGTTGCTGGGGCATCAGTGAAAGCCAACGTGATGCTGGATTGCATCAACAAGGGCATCACCAGCAGAGATGGTGATGTTTTGTCTCTGCTATACAAAAAGGATGTGGGCAGGCTGGAGAGGGTCCAGAGAAGAGCCACCAAGGTGATCAAAGGAGTGGGAAACCTGTCATATAAGGAAAGGCTGAGAGAATTGCGTTTGTTCAGCCTTTAGAAAAGAAATCTATGGGGAGACCTTATCACCACATCCCAGTATTTAAAGGGTGGCTGCAAAGAAGGCGAGGAGTCTTACAAGCAGTCACAGTAAAGAAGAGGGGTAATGGGTACAGATTACTCCAGGGGAGATTCCCACTGGACACAAAAGAAAAGTTTTTCCCAATGAGAACAATCAGCCATTGGATTAATCTCCCTGGGGAAGTGGTGATTTCCCCGTCATTGTACACTTCTAAGATTCTAAGATTCTGCTGGACAGAGTGCTGGGCCTTCTTGTCTAGACTGTGTTTTTGCCAAGAAAGGTTGGACCAGATAATTTCTGAGGTCCCTTCCAGCCTGATATTCTATGACTCTGTGATCTTGTTCTGTGGAGTAGGATGTAGTCCCAGGTTTCATGAGATAGTGGTTTTCCTCCAGGGTCTGTTGAATAGCTGCTGTGTCAGACTGGAGATGTTCTTTGTTCAGATGGGAAAATACCTCTCAGCAGGAGTGAGAGATGAGACTTAAAATACACATGGTATTCTTTATCTTCCTGCCCCAACCCTTTTCACCCACCGCCATGATTAAATTTGTGAGAAGAGTCAAAATGATAAATAAACTATACATTATTGAGGGCAAAAACTCCCAGCAGGAGAGACATTTAGTGGTACAAACAGATACAGGCCTGTTTAACGATAAAACAAAGGGGCAGACTTTGGCTGAACATCAGGAAAAACATACTGAGAGTAAAATAAATTTGGATGTAGGACAGTTCCCCAGAACAGCAGCGGCAGTTCTGCTAACCAGTCTAATTTTAAACACTCCGGTAGGCATCGCTGTCATCTGGGCCCAGCTAGAGAAGGTTTCAGTCACATGAATATTTTGGAGATACCATCTTTTCTTTGGCCCAACATTTTCCATGGAAAAATATTTTGAATCAACAGAGATAATTTCTTTCCATTTCTACCATTCTTGGTTTTTTGTAGCAATGAATTTTAAAAAGAAAAGTCACTTTAGAAAAGTGACGACAAGGGAATTTTTCAGCTAGTCTATTATGGCTCATCCTTTAAAGGAGTTTTGAATCGTCTACCTTCAGTCCAGGTATTTTGCACAAGGCGAAGGTGTCAAAACGAGTTGCAGGAAGTGATCAAAATGCAAAGACACTTTTCCTTTCAGTCTCTGTCATAAACCTGCATCTTCTGAGTTAATAAGTGGTTCTGCACAGACTGGAAGCATCAGATATTCCTTGTCCTCTTTATGCAAACTAGTCAGAAAGGGACAGGGATTCAGGAACAACGTTTGGCTGGTGATATAGATACGACATATCAGCCACAACTTTTCTCCAAATTCTTGCTTCTTCCTTCTGGTCCATTTCTCTTTCCTGCAACCAAAGTGAATCCAGTGTGAAAGCTCTTGTACTTATTCACTAGGATCATGTGCTGGGCAGAAAAGGTGTGAGAGGGAGAGAAAAGAAGGCGCAAATGAGTCAGCCCCTCCTGGAGTGCATGTGTGGGCAGCCTGAGGGCACTATGGGCTGTTGGTTGGGAGGGGATGGTGCTTGGCACTAGGCTGTCAGGGGATCGGGGAGGGACTGGATGTTGCTGGATGGTTTTGTGTTTGCTCCTTGGCTTAGGTCTCTCATAACATGGTTTGCAGCACATATTTTGTGAAGTGAGAATGTGCTCTCTGTTCACTTCTAACGCACCTGTTAGCTCCACAAACAAGCCTGCCAATTAAACACAGAAGTCAAATCCCATAAGGAGCTTGGTTGCACATGCTAGAAGATGTATGTGTGTAATAAACGGTATTACGAGGTATACACCCAAGCCTATTTATGAGTTACCGTATGAGAAAGGAAGCGTGGTCAGAATACTGAATAAGCTCAAATAACATAGGGATTTATATGCTGGATCCACCTCCCACCCCTTGTTTCATCTCGGACAAGTCATTTAGCTTTTCTGGGCCTCAGATCCTCTACTGACTACATCTGGAGTGATAAAAAAAAAGTATCCTTTTAATGTCTTTTGTCTACTCTGATTCCTAGTGCTCTGAAACAGGAATTGCCTCTCTCTGCACACACTTGATTTTGTTGGGACTATTATCAACACTAAGTGATCCAGGTATTGCTGTTACATTTCAGCCTGTGCCCTTGAAGAGCAGAGAGTATATAGAAGCAAAAGCGGCATTACTCCTTTCAATTCTCTTTTCTGTTTCATCATAAGTACCTCCTCTCATGAGTAAGTGAACTGGATTTTACTCATCACATGAGAACTAAACTTTGGTTTCCATAGAAGTCAGGTACCTCTGTACTCGGCAAAGTCCCCTTATTACTCCATCAAGGGAAGGGCAGCCAACACTGTACTTCAGCTGTAGCTGACAGACAATTTATCTGGGACGAATCCCTTAACAGTGGGCTTCAGCCTTTCCTGAAATTTTATCCTTTGCCTCTCCACACAAGCAGGGCTGCTGGCTTCACACAGTGGCTCATTTCAGACAGATGCTGACAACTGGAGCTGAGCGGTGGTGGGGGAACGTGATGGAGAGCTGCAGCAAATGTATTAATTGCACTGATTGAGGAAGGCTGGTTTCTCTTTTTTTTTTTTTTTTTTTT
>VXBW01000458.1:371219-401293 GCA_013400375.1 Thinocorus orbignyianus
TTTTTAATAATTAGATTTTGGGTTTAGACATTTCTGTCTCAGTATCACACGCCTTTTTCTTGTCATTGTCTCTTGACACTAACTTGATGCGGCTAGGTTTGGAGAAGAACCCACTATGATGATGAATAGGGTGCAAGCAAAGCCATGGGCCCCAGATAATGGATGATCCATTTTGTAGGATGCACCAGTTTGAGGAGTTTAATTTCTAACTAGTTAAAGATCCATCTTGTGAAAAATGACTTCCCATTTCCAACCTATAATGAAAGTAAAATAATGGAAAGACAGATGAGTTAGCACTCCTAGTAATCTGTTATGTAGCTGGGTGAGAAGTAAAACCATTTGTCTCTCCCCCTCGACTGACTTTTCTTACACAAAATAACTGTGTAATTGTCTTAAACCCTGAATAGAGTGTGTAGTCTGGAGGAGAGAGCTTCTTATATTTCAGCTGGCTCACAGCTGTTCGTGTAGGGAGAACAAGGTTGTGCGTGTGAAGGGAATTCACTGGGAACCCATTTCTCAGAGCCATGACCCTTTTCCTGTTTGTCAGATGCACTGATTTTCTGGAATACATTTTCTTGCTAAGTATTGTGTGAGTTTCTGGCAATATAGCTGCCTTTGAGCCCAAAAGGAGACCTTAGCTGGCTGAGAGTTGGGTGGAGAGCATGAGATTGTGCATTTCATAGGTGGCAAGAGGTGCTGGTTTGAGCCATGGAGCCCAGATCTGCACCTCAGATGTGACAGTGCAACCCCCTTGGGGCAGATGTACATGGGAATAACACTGTGAAATAATCTGAGCCCTCGTGGTATTTGCTGTAGGGTTTGGATCATATTTAGAGTTTCTGAAACTCTAGGTGTTTTTCAGTTCAGTGCACAAACAAAAAATTATTTAGTTACAATTGACCTAAGAAGCTTCAATGTGGAGGATATTTTTAAAATTTGCATTATTAAATTAAAAAAAAATTAAAATTTTTGAAACAAGGCAAAGGCATTTTGTGGGAGCAAGTGTATTTTTTCTGGGTTTACTGGAACTGGATATATTTTTTTTTGTTTGTTTTTTCCTTAAATGGCAGTTTTAAGTGCTGGTTCTGAAAGTTTTCTGTACAGATTCAGAACTGTTTTTAGCACTGCATTATGCAAGCTAAATTTTAGAGGTAGGCATGGCAATGGCTTCCAATTAATGAGGGAGACTGGTACCTCTTCTGATGATACTAGAACCTGGTGGAGTTTGGATCAGGAGTGGAAAGAGATTTCAGGCATCATGAAGCCAGTATTTTGGCACACGGCTTGAATGTCACCTTCTAGGGCAGTATCTTTGTGAATTGTTTTCCTAAAAAAGTACCAAAATATAAAGTGTATTTTTTTTCCCTCTAGGATGTGGCAAGTGAAATTCAGAGACTATCAAATTTCTAAGTTTTATCCAGAGGCTAGCAGTGCTTTATCTTTCAGCTCAAACCTTGAAAACAAACAGGAGTTTTATTGTGTCAAGTCAGATTTTTCCTCTTCTGAGAGCAGAAACTGTGTTTTTGCTGTAATGGTGACAGTAATCTATTTTACAATTTGAAGTTGTAATATGAAGAAATGCAGTGCTCTCAGCCCGAAGTGAACTTTTGTAATCAAATAAATCAGCTCCCCTGTTGAGAACTGAACCACCAGAGGCTGCGTAGCTTCATCCCCTTTACCTAATCCCAGCGGTGTGGAAAGTGTAGTGGCTTCCCAGAAATTAGCAAACAATTCACAACAATAAAGGCACAGTGCAGTTCCTCAAACACGCTGAATAAACAGTCAGGAAGGAAGTTTGTATAATGGGAGGACAGTCAGGAACCAACACTCCCTCAAAATAACAAAAAACCCCAAGCAGTGGGTGTGAAGGGGATTTCTGTGCTTTCCTCTCTGCTGCAGGAGTGACTTGATGGCTCAGAGCAGACATTGCCCTGCGGCGGGTATTGTGTCTGTATGTGGGAAACCTGCCTGGTTTATTGCCAGGTTGGCCTTAAGCGTGAGTTGGGTCTTTTCTGTCTGTGAAACCCAGTGAGGTCCTAAAGTCACAGCTGATACGACATACCAGCACTGAGCGATGGGGTAACCCAGACCCGTGGTAGAGAGCAGCAGAGAACAAGCTGGCTTTTAGAAGGGCCCAAGGATGGTTTAAGTAGCATCTTATTGATGTTGTGGCATTGCTTTGGGCAGGAATATTATGTTTTTTTGCATTTGCACTCTCAAACATGGGTATCTTCCTACTCTAGGTCTTCAGGTGTGGGACTGTTTTGTTAGGACTCAACTAAGGCTTAATTATGTGAGATTAATGAGAGGGAAGTTGTCTCCTGAGCATGACACATCAGGGTATAGAAGTTCATCCTATATTTTATCATTTGTGTGGATTAAGCTCCTCCTCCAGTAAGACTTCACCAAATGACTTTGGCCAAAGTGTAGACATATGTGTAGAGGTGCCTCTGTGCTTGGGGTCTTTGCCTCTAGTCTGCTTCCAACCCTGGTGCAGGAAGGTATGAACACCTTGGCAGCTCGTGCATGAGCTGCCTGTTTTGCCAGACCTCTCGTACTTCCCTATTGCCTCTGTGTTCTTCCATGTACATGCAAGATGAGGAGTAAATGACTGATTGAATGGGAAGGAACTGAAAGGTACAAATGGTTTGGAGCATGAGTAAAAGAAAAGTTAAAGAAAAGCTAATGACAGATAATTTGCATGGGAATGCCAATAAATATTGTCTACATGTTTTTGACTGGCCAACTTGAAATGTATTTGTAATGGAAACAAATTGGATGTTTCAGTCAACCCCAGTGCCTTTCATCAGTCCTGAACTCTATTTAAAAATAACATTATTTTAACATGTTTTTCAAGCACCTTTTCCTAACATGATCCAGGAGGCTGTGCAAAACCAACTTGGAATAATCTTAAAACCCATACAGGGCCAAGCTAGAGAAAAGGAGCCAACACCTTTGGGCAAAGAAAACCAGAAAATCTAAGAAGAGCCAGAAAGAAGGGAGGGAAGAGATGTTCATGGAAAAATCTACCTTTAAAGCAACATACTGTCCAGAAGTGCCTTTTCCCCCCTTCTTCTTGAGAAATCTTCATGTAAAACCAATGCAACACTTTAGATGTTTATTAATTTTTCTTATTGAAAGATTGAAAGAATACTCCAGCTATTGAGATAACACCTAAAGCCAACAAGCTGTTGTCTCTGGAGCTCCCTCAAATAATAAGCTTGGTTATTCTATTTGTGGAATATGAGATTAGGGAGTTTGGGTTAAATACAGCGAAGAGCAACAGCCGTGTTCAGCCCAGATCCCAGACTTGTCTTTGTGTGATTGGTTAATCCATGATTCAAGGAGACCAGGTGTTTAAATTCCACATTCTTGATAAGGAAACAAGTATCCGCTTGTTATCTCAATGATGGTGTCACTTACGGGGCAAGAAACCTCCCCACATAGGCTTCTAAAGTGATCTGTACCCAAGGCAGTCTCTTTGGTACATCACTGCTACTTGAAATTATCTGAAAATGCAGAAAGTGGTGGGTAGGATTGTCTTCTCCAAGATAAATATTTTAATTGTGAAAGAAAATGAAACTGAAGGCTCCAGCATACTGACACTGACCTTCTTTGCTCAGTCTGTTGTGCTGTGGAACAGTAAGGATTTGGAAATATGCTCCGATGGATGGGCTGGGCAGGGCAGACTGCATTTCTTTTTATTCCTTTCTAGCTCAGTGCCAGTACACACAAGAATGGATGGTCTGGATTTTCCTGTCACTCCAAACTGAATGTTGTTGTTGTTGAGACTCAGCTGAAAGGTTTTGAACCCTGAATTAATTTCTAGGTCAAATTTTATGGCCTTCATTTTCACTCAAGTCTGAACCTGAGAATTGCAGAAATTATTTCACTTGAGATTTTGGTGACTACGTCAGGTCTACATCTTCTCTTGGGTATCCACCACAAATACTAGGCACCAGTGACCCATAGAGTGGCAAGAGTTGGCATTGGACCAGCAGGTTCATTTTTGGATATCCTCAGAATTCTGCATGAAAATCAATTTAAAATATTCTTGGAAAGTAGGGTGACCAAAAGTAGACCTCAATGTCTGAACCCGTCCTTCTTATTCCTCTAACAGTGTCTCCCAGTCTACGGAGAAACACATTCACTTGAGGCCACCTCTGAAGACAAGTTAAAGTAAAGCATAGCTGAAGAAAGTATCTTTCAAGAAAATGGTAACTCTGAAGTTTGTGGCAATCCTATTCCATCAGTGAGCAAACTGACATCAAAAAGACTGACAGCAGCAAAGATAAATAATAGTAGTAGCACAGCAGGGGAGCTGAGATGAATAGAAACATATTCTACTGAGAGACTCCGTGACATCCTGAGCAGCATCAGTGGAGAAGTCCCAAGCTTTGCTCTGTTGGATTCAAAGACGCTGACGGAGCCTGAGGCGAGTTCCAAGGCGCAATCTTCTCCTTCCTTGAAGTCTCTTCCCACTGGGCTCGAGTCCTCCCTGAAAATTTCTAGATCTGGTAATACAGGATCAAAAGCTCATTATGCAGTTGGTTTATTCCTTTCTTTATACTTCCACCCTGTTTATATTTGTTGATCCTCATCAGGACTTAACTTCTGTTTGAAAGTAGGAATATTGAGCTCTGTTCTACTTTTTCTCCTTTGGTAAGACCTGGAGCAGTCCACACTTGTATAATAGACAGAAAAGAAAAAATAGTCCTTAAGTTGGCCAAGACTTAGAAGGCAAAGAGCTTAATTTGTTACAATTATAGCATTTTTCTGTGCTTTCAAATTTATGATGTATCCTTAACTATCCACCAGCAGTAGGTAGAATCCACTGCAAGGATAAGAATGTAGTTTCCTGGCTTCCACACCAGTGATGTACACCTGTTTATTGAGTTTAGCTTGTAATTTTGAGATCATGGAAATGATGTAGCTTCAGACATAACTCTTATTTGTACATTTAGTAGAGGCTTCTCTTTTGGTGAGTTCCATAGATGCCTGTTCTACTTCTCTAGATAAGGATATGTAACTACAATATGAATGACTGCCGAAAATTTAGGGACAAAAGAATATCAATCAAGTGCAGAAATGTGTATTTCTTTTTGCTTTTCTCTGCTTATTTAATAACAAAGCCAGGATTGTTACAAATACAGACCACATCTGGTCTCCTCCCCTTTTTGCATTTTCTGTGTATCTAGTCACATTAAAGCAAATCATATATTTCAGAACAAAACTTCTCTCTCAGAAAAATTTTATGATACACCCTTATGTGGTATTATACCAAGGCAGAGAAAATGTTTATTGGAGAGTTAACCAAGCAATATATGTATATATGTGCACAGTCATGCATGTGTGTGAACTCTCTCTGCAGGATAAAAAGCTTTTGTGATGGTTTAAGAAAATGTTGAGCTACCAAGGGAACAGGATAAAAGCAGTTTTCTGAGTATCTGTGCCTTTCCTAGACAGCATTCAGAAATAACCTTTAACTGTGGAGGCAAGAAATAAATAAAAATGCAGCAAAATTTTTCTGATGGGGATTGTGTGGCTTCTGCATGAGCCTGGGCAATGTCACTGGGTGGGTTTCTTTAGGAGGTTCGCATTAAGAAAGTGCCTCAAGAGAATGCACTGCAAATCTTTTTTAGAGTGCTGTATTCAGAGACTGCTAGGTAGGGGAATTAGATAATGTTTGTAGAATAAAAAGAATAGAAAAAATAGTCACGTTACAGCTGCCCTGTGTCTTAAATCTTGTTTGGAAACACTTTTAATTGGTCTATCTATCATACCATTCATTTGGATTAAGAATGGCTAGTGCTCGGTGTGCCTAGAAGCAATAATCTCAGCAAGATGATGTTCTCTTCACAGCTTCATTAACCTCTACAATAAACAGTCAAGGCTTTATGGTAGAAATGCTCAATGTTCTGCAGCTCTTTGGGTGGGCCATCTGTCTTTTGAGGTAGCCGTGGGTGAATACTAGATAGCTACCTCCTAAAGAGATCAGTGCCAAAAAAAATCAATTTTGCAGGGGCTTGCAGATATTGCAAGTTGCTCCCAGCTCTTCTGTACATCCTTACCCAGAACCCACTTGAGGACTCCTTCAACAGAGCTCGGTGAAATTGGAAAGACGCTCAAAATCATGAATATGTGCTTGGGATGTCTGCACTATTTAGGGTGGAAATGAGAAGACAGGTCGTAGTTATTTCCCTAGAAAATAAACAGTGCTTTTTGACATGCTGCATCTTGCTGAATTTGGCACCGGGCTGCAGTATGCCCTAGCTGGAGGGAAGAGCTGGGTGGAGAGACCTCATGGAGAGATCTCCTGGATAAGCTTCTCTTCTCGTCTTACAAGTGCTTTGAGAGGTGCAGAAACAGAAAAAATAACCCAACCGTGTAGGGACTTGGGCTTCTTAGAGCCAAGACTTGGGTCAGTGACCCACAAACATGGAGCTGGCTTTGGGAACTGCATGCTTAGATAGTCCTCTAAGGCAGTAACTTAGCTGGCATTTAAGACAACAGACTCCAGACAGAAAAAGACCCCAACCCCCCAAAAAACCAGTAACAGTAAATCTATTAATAGTGGTCAAAAAAATATGACATGACAAAATCCTGAAACGGTGCAGAGTGGTGTGGGGACAGAACGTGTGGCACCAGGTCCTATGGTTATCTGGGCTTGACAAAAGCACAAGAAGTAGAAGCTGGCTTATGAAGTTAAGAGTAGAGTTGATGGAGGGAGTTCACAGTGTCCCATGCTGTGTTTTGAGTAGTCCTTCAAGTTTTTAGGGTTATGGCTTTGAAAATACTCCCATGATATTCCTGTAAACCTGCCCTATCAACAGCTCTGCAAAGACTCTAAGGGGGAAGAATCCACAATGCTCTGGCATGTAAAATATGCAATATCTGATTGTGCTGAGATTGATTTAAGCTGTAATTAGGTTACGTGCATGCTGATTGAGCCATATTAGCTTGGTAATATAGCAATGTTGCTTCTGTCAAAATTGTTTTAAGTTCAACTTGTGGCAAGCAACAAAAAATGGAAACAAAATTTATTCATGCTCTGTGCCCGCAATACAGATTTAACCACAGGCTTTTGAGTCATTTAATAATGATTAGGAATAACTTTTATCAGGGAGAAATTGCAAGAGAAATTCTAGTTTCTACTTGGGCAAAGCTCCTTTTTTAATCTAACCTCTCTGTCTCCTGTGTTCATCCAGGTACTCACAGAACTTTCAATCAGCTGACCTTAACTCAGCTGCCTAATAGGCCAGCAGCCTACCAGAAGGGAATGGACACCTAGTAACTAAATTTTGGGACAGCATTGAATTTTATTTGCACTGTCTATGCTTTTTGAATTTCTTCTTTCCTTTCCACAAATGCTTTAGGGGTTGATCTGCGTCTTGAGAGGAACAAGTCCATGGAACAGCGCCTAGTTCTTTTATATACAAGCTACTGGAAAATAGACAGGACCTCTTCGTTTAGCTGATGAAAGCAGAGATGGCATCTTCTAAATTCTCTGGGCCTCTAGCCAAATTCATCCCAAAGATAATGGGTACCACAGGTAATTTAACGAACAAAGAGCCTCTCCCTGCAGCTATGTGCAACTGCTGATGGTTACCTAATCCTGCAGCTGCACACAATTGCTGATGGTTTCATGATCCTATCTCCAGCTATCTCGACATGGTCCACTTGCCTCTTTTACACTGCAAAATATCTTGCTTGCTCTGTGTTATAGACTGTCTTGTGGCTGGACACTGTCTTACAGGTCATCTATCTTTCTTTGCTCCAGACCTACTCAAATTTCTTTTGAGCTGATTCCCCCCTGGTTACACATTTTTCTAGCGCACTGAGGAAATGCTCTTGAATAAACAAGGGTAGTTGGTGAGTTTGGGTGAGTCTTATTAGCATTTCTGAGCATCTCTGAGAGAAAATCTGCAGTCATCCTTCCTCCCTCTCCCTAGTGCAATATACTTTTATAGCCAATGAGATCATGCATTTAGAGGTGTTGTCTTGATGTAAACCTGTAGGTATTAATATATCTGTGTGAACTATGTCACATCGGCTTTCGACAGCAAACTAAGGTGTTCCCGGTCCTTCATGTGTGTTTCCCTTGTGGAATTTTCCAATGATGAAACAAAATATGTATCAAGCAGGATTTTTATCTAGACCATAAATCTCTTTTTTCAGTCATCTCACTTTTTCCCCAGATACTTCGTAGTCCCAAACCATTTAGTTTTCCTTATGTCTTGTCTACTGTAGGGAAGATTTTAGTGATCTCTTTGTTAGTTATTGGTTCCTCTATGCACCTCTCCCTTTAAACTCTGCATCACATTAAGTGGATGTGTGGAAACCAAGACATATTAGTGGTTTTCCTAAGGTCATTAGTGTCTGTGTTTAGATCCTAGGGACTTTTACTTGGAGTCCTTTGCTCTAGTTGTAAGAAAAACAGCAGAGCACCTGTATTGTAATTTTCATCCGCAGATCTTGAAATTCTTCATAAATGTCTGTCAAATATTCACAACTTCTATATGGAAAGGTAAAAGCCCAGATAAGTGTCTATTTCTTGAGGTCTGTTCTCCTGAGACAATGATGGTGTTTCTATTTCCTCTTTGGAGACTATATAGTTTCCTCTTCCAGTTTTTAAATCTAGCCTGACATCGCTTCATCTAGGTGGCAAGTGACCTGGGAGATGAGTCCTTTGATTTAACTCCATGAAGACAAGTGAATTCAGCTTCAGGGTTGAAAGTGGCTACTTGTGAATATGCAAGATATATTTGCCCTAAGAATAGCTGGAGTTCTAGCCACTGCTAAAGTCTTGTTAGTCTCAGGTTCAGGATTGCCCAAATTTGGCCAACAACCTATTTAACTCATTAGAGCAATTAGCAGTTATACAAATAGAAGTTTCCCTTTCAAACTGCTCAGCCTTTTGACTTTTCAGTGGGGCTGAATGCTGTTGGGTTTGGTCCTTTTTGGTTCCACTCTTCAGCTGCTGCAAGGGTCTACCTGCTATTTATTAAGACTGACTTGGTGAATCTTTTTCGAAGACGTTACTTCAATATGTAACAGGGTGGATCTGAACTAAAGCTCTGAGACTGACTTGTCCCTGGAGGGTATAGACCTAAAACCTCAAAGTAAAGATAACTTCAGATCCAACGGTAGAATTACTGCATGTGTATTTAGTAAGAGTTTGCCACGCCACGGGTGGCATGAGCAGAACTCTCCATGGTGAACTGGATTGGAAAAGCGCGAGCTTGGAAGAGCCTGATTCGTGCATGACTTCATCGGAAACAATTTTCATATTGAGAAAAGAGTATTTGCATTTCATTACTAAGAGCTGTTGTGTTTAGTCAACAATTATTTATATTTCTGTATGAGGGAGATAGGTAATTTGACTTACTAGAAAGCAGGTATATACAGATCTTAATCAGAAGGCTTCAAGGATTTATATTATGAATTTTACATGACAGCACAGTTCTGACTGTATCTGACATCCACTAGCCAAACTGGAAGTGAATATTTCTGGTTTTGATGAGACTTACAAAGAAGGGAATCTAGCTTGTCAGTGCCCTTCATGCAGTGAAACCGACTTATTTTTCAGTGAAAATCTGGAGGGTTTTTGCAAGCCTTGAGGGCTGAGGATTTTGATTTTTCATCAGTTCACCCAAGGTATCCTTTTCATATGAAATAACTGGTTTTCTTCTTTTTATGGACCGTTTCTGTGGGGAGTGTGGGAGGGGTAGGGAACCATACGTACTATTTCATTTTTCTCCGTAATCTTTTTAAATATATGTTTCTGGCTATGTAGAAATCTATTAGCTTGTGCTTAAACTCCTGGAAACTTGTGGGTGAATTATTGGCTCAGAGAGTGCAATGCTGAAATATGTACATGGTTTAGTCATTTGGCCAATTACAGAGCTTAAAATCTGACTGAACACTGTAGGTATAACTCTTAGTGGCTCTTTCTCATCTACAGGATGATTTGTTATAGTAATAAAAAAAATATTTAAAAAAGATTTGAAACTAGAAGTCTTTGATATGTTAAATATCAATCTGTCAGAAATACCAAAGGTGAAGAGACGAGGTTTTTAATAATTCTGCAGTGTCTTCACCTGGGCAAGAGAAACTAGTACCTCTCTCTAGATCCTATTCTGCAAATTTTTCTGCTTCTTGTAGTCCCTCTTTTTATAATCCTCCCTGGCTTCTTGAATTGGAGGGATGAACTGCATCTGTCAGTGGTGAAACAAAACGCAGGGAAATGCAGATTTTAGACTTAACAGCACCTATGTTTTGGGCCTTTATGAAAGGAATATTTTTCAGCTGTTTCTTGGCCAGGTTAAATGTTGAATTATGCACTAAGATTTGTAGGTACACTCCAAACAAATCACTGCTGTCCTCAGCTGGTTTTGTTCCCTAGCTTTTACAATATCTGCTGTTTTAAATCTGAGAGATTTGGGTTGTTGCCTACCTGGGCTAGATTTCTGATAGCTTAAGTATCAGGTCTTCTCTCAGCTGGGTAGCTCGAGGAACTGCTGGCTCCAGCTTCTCTCCTATCTTTCATTGTATTCTCCTGGAGACAAGATAGGCAATAATAAATATTTTGTGTGGCCCTGTTTTGGCAGCCCCTGTGCAAAAGGAAGGATGGTTGAGACAGAGAAACAAGGAAACAATGGAAATGTCATTTTATAGGTTTAAGAACTCAAGGAACTGGTATAGCTGGAGCTGGTTGGTGATGCCTGGCTTGATGTGAGCATGTTAGCATAACTGGCAAATGCAGAGAAATCTTTTCTTGTTTGGAAAGTCCCTGTAGAGATTTTTGCTGGTCAGTGCCGTAGCTGACACCCAGTTTCTTCAGTCATGAAAGTCAGTCATGGTTCAGCACAAGACTTCTATGATCCCTTCTGCGAAGGAGGGTGAAGGTGGGGAAGAAGCACTGCTCTCTCTGCTGATGCCATCTGCCTATCGGCGACAAATTAAATGCTCCAGCCCTGCTGTGCTGAGCGTTCATCCTGTTTGAGGGGTGCTGTAGTTTGCTACTCATAGCTATCTGTACCCATCAGTGATGCTGTAGGGCAGAATGGATGGAGCAGATGGTGCTCAGGTTTTTCAGAGAACCAGTAGTGAAATTGTCACTTACCTAGAAAACACAATGTAATGTTTCCATTTCTTCTTTTCTTCCTTAACTAGTGCTCAACATGGGCCTGTCTTACAGTGTTACTGCCAAGAAAAGGTGTGCGCTTGCTACTGCTGCGCTGAAGGCTAATGCTATGAGAGGGGTGACTGAGCAAGCACAGCCACCCTCTAATCAAATATAATAGAACAGTGTCCTTGCTGGATAATATGGCAGTGTCTTGCAATTTTTTTTAAGTTTTTTTGTTTTTTTTTTTTGTTTTTTTTTTTTTTTTTTAAGTAAATCCTTTGCTGATTGAGTAGCTGAGATAGATGTCTGAAGACCTTTATTTTCCCCCAGTGTAGATATAAGCTGATGAGCTGTGGGCTTCTGTTTTGTTTTGTTTTGTTTTGTTTTTCTGCTAATGAACCTTCGCTGTGTCTTTGAAGAATCTCTTCATAGTGGTGAGATAAGCAGGAGATGTGTCTGAGCAATCTGGTTTATGATACTGTCCACAGTGTGTTTTCTTTTTTTTTTGTTCCCGCTCCTTTTTTTTTCTTTTAATAAAAAAATCGGCTTACTTGAAATGGAACTGTTGCTCTGACATGACTTCCTTGAAAGTTCTTCAATTACTTTTGCAGGAATAAGTAACAGGTTTGCACTATGGAAAATGAGGACGCCAAGGGGAATGTCAAGTTGCGGAAGCTCTTCCCTCCTGACAGACCAATTAGACCATGAACTCGATTTTTTCACCTTTTTTATTGTCGTGGTTCTGAGCAAATCAGAAAAAAGGGCAGATAATATCCCCCTCCCCCTTTTAACAAAAAAGAGGAGAGGGAGAAATTAAAGAGATTCAGGAGTTTAGAAAAACTAAACTACTTTAATAAAAACATAAAGAATAATAATATAATGAATAATANNAGCAATAAGGATAAGCAAGGGCCTGTCTGCATACCATTCCTTGATATAATTGGGTCTTATCACTGTGGGACGAAACAGTTCTCTGAACAGTGTGCTGTTAATTTCAGAGTTTAGTTAGTTAGAAGAGGCCCAGCTAAGAAAGTAAAATTGTAAAACAGAAAATTGGTTCATTTTACCCCAAACCAGGACATTTGTTTCTCAGGGGAGTAGGTCCATATTACAGGGCACTGGCCCCTGCAGGCAGGACATCTCCAATGCTGTCATTGTTGGGAGCAGCTGGGAAACTCGGAAACTATCGCACAAGACATACTTAAAGCTGCAAATGGGGGAAACACGATTAAGGATGAATTTCTTCCTAAGCTGGATCTAGCAACCACCAGCTGAAAAACCACTGGGAGAAGCAGCTGGGCATGGGTTTCTGAGGTGGCAGAAGTAAACGATAATGCAAGCACAAAGTAATGGGCAGAGGGTTATGATAGTCCTGCCAAATAGTGGTACAAATTTGAGGGTCCTGTTACCTGTCTTCACAAGGCCTTTCTTTCTGTGCTAGTCTTTGCCTGCAGGCTCAAATTTCAGTGATATTCAGGAATGTAAATACCTAATTGTCCTTGCAAATCAGGTACTTAAACTTCCAAATCCTCGTCATCTTAGGATCTTTGTTGTCCAGATTATATGAATCCTAAGGGTAAGAAAAGGAGATTTCACTCTGCGAAGCTGTCATCCTGACACATTTCATACAGGACTCTGGCATTTTGTAAATGCCACATTAACAATCAGGGATGAGATATCAACCAGAAGTATTCTTAGTAAGTGAATGGAGGTTCTCTTAGAGGCAAAAATGGAGAATGTCACAGAAAATGTCCCCGGGGCAACATGTTTTCTTGGTTGGGCACTGTCATCCCTTGGATCAGTGACAACAGAAATAATTTTTCTCCTCTGCTTCCTATTAATTAGAAACTTCTAAGGCAGGTTAGTGAGGTGAGAATTCCTTGCTTAAGAAGACTGCTTCTTTGGAAAGTGTGGTGGGCTCTCCTCTGCTCTGCCAGGGAGCAAATGTCAACCCTTACATTGTGCTTTCAACTTCAGAAAAAAAAACCGCCATAAGAACCAAGTGTTTATTCCAAAGTGTTTTAAAATACATCTATCTTTGGGTCACAGCAGTTTAGCAAAATGAATCACTGACAGAGTTAACCGGGATCTGGACCTTCAGCATCATATAATTGAAATTGAGGAGGGGAGAGTGAATGGGAACTTTTATGATAAACGAAGACTTGCATATGGCAATAAATGGTGGCTTCTTTCTCAGAATGGTAGCCTCATCTATTGACTTTTTAAAAATAGCATGAAATTATTAGACTTCCTTCCTGGGGAAAAAAGAAAAGTTATCATTCAATGTAGTACTCCCCCTTTAATGAGATGTAATTAATAACACTCTCACCTGAGTAGATCTCCTTTCCAAAAAGAGGTCAAATAGTGCAGCAGCACTTTGTGCTTTGTCTTTAAGGCACTTAACAGATGATTGCAGGTGCTTTTACTGTGAGGCTCTGTGATGCTATTCCCACTGGAATATATGTCAAAGTGAAGCCCCGACAGCTTAGAAACATGTTGGGAGAAGAGCATCTCTGGTTGATGCTGTCTAGGCACGGCCAGTTCTGTGGCAGTAAAATGCAGTCACGTAAGTGAAAATGTGGACAGGGTGATGCTATCGTCTGCGTGACAGCTCATTCAACTATCTTCTGCAGACCTCCTTCCTGCCAAATTAAAATATGAGCCTCTAGCAGCTCCTCGAGAATGTCTAGACATCAGATCAAGATTGTTGTTGAAATTTTCTTAACTTATAGTCCCGAATGTCTTTACTGGCGAAACATCATCATCATGTTTTTGCTTATCGCAGATGTCTCTCATCCGGGTGATGTTTAGAGTCTGGTAGCTCTGCAAGTCTTACAGTCATAATTTGTCTGGGTCTTGTATAATGTTTGGGGCAGTGGCCTTTTCTTCTATCTACTGGTTTAAATAAAACTCGTGCCCAGGTGCTAGCTTTTAATTCATTTCGGCAGCACCATTTTTCCTCTGAATTTGACAGGTGCCATGTGGCTCAGTTATAGGAGCTGAATATATCACTGTGACTGTACTACACATGTACTTTGTATCCTTCCCACCAAATCACTGCACTTTCCAGAGCTTTCACAGTCCCTTCCCCACTTAACTTACAGTCTCCTATCAAACAAGATCAAAGTTCTTGCCTCCAATCAACCTGTAATTCTGGCCTTCATCACCTGCTCATTACATTTTCAATCACACATTTCTGCTCCTTTCTCCCAGGCAACCCCTCGCTCCTGCAGGAAACCCACCATCAGCCCACACACAGCAATGCCATTATTAATCCTTGAGGTCCATTCTTTTTGCCCTGTTGCCTAATGATCATGATTAGGTGTACGGAGGCTGTGTGCCATGGTGATCATCTTGATCTCCCAGTTTCCCTGTAGTTTTTCCTCTTTTTGCACTTTCCTGTCCTCTCTTGCCTTTGAATGGTGACCTCTTTGGGGCCAGGATTGTCTCCATACATTGGAAACGGTGATGCGAAATTAGCAACAGTAATATCTGGAGGGCTTGGAAGGATGAATGAACTGGAGCTGGCACTGGCTCCATTTGAAAGTGGGCTGGGGGAAAGAGACTGGAGCTTACACAGCTCATTGTCTGAATACAGCGGTGCAATCCTTTGTCTCTCTAGAGGAAGGCGAGTGACTGCAATTAGCATGAGAGCTGGTAAATTTAATTATTGCTTTGACCATCTTTTATCACCATCAGAACTGTCCTTCAGGAAAAATCCTCACCCAACAGCCAACAATTAGAGTTACTTGAGGACATCAGACCGTGTCCCACTTCTAACACCTTTTCTACTGCTGGAATATGTTTCTGCTATGTGCTACGAATATTTCAAATGAAAGTGTCCTCCCACCTCCCCAGTATTAATTTTATAGATGTCTAATTAATTATCTTCCCTATGGCAACTGGCTGTGGTTTTTATTAACTTACAAATCAAAAGAAGAGTCTGAAAAGTGACAAGATAATTTTTTTTTAATAAGGTATATCTACCCTGTTTATTTGTATTTTATTACCCAGTAGTCTGTAAAGTTATGTATTTAATTTTGGAAAATACATTATTGCAGTTTGAGTAATCTCCCATGGAAAAAAAAATAAAGGTTATTTTGCAACAACAGTGATGAAATATATTGTACTGAAGTCATGTATATGCTAAACAGCTACATGCCTTTGCTTAATTTAAGTAAATCAGAATCTCACTCTCCCATTATAATGATCACAACAGCAGTGTTAATGTTAATATAATTCTTGCATCAATGTTCTCTTGATATGGGACGTACCCAGATTCTAGATTTCTGCCCTGAGGTTTCCTGCCATTGTGTTTGGGTTTTTTGTTTCGTTGTTGTTGGTTTTATTTTTTTAATTTTTATTATTATTATTTTTTAACATTTGGGATGAATCCTGGACCTATTCAGGCAACAAGTGTTTTGCAATTGGGTTTGATAGAGCCAAGATTTCACTGGTTCTCTTTAGTCCAAAAAAGCCAGAACTGTACCACCAACATGAAATGAATAATCAGCTCTTCCACTTGAAGAGTATAAAAAAGTACAGAGGAGCTCTTGCCAATGCTTGCTTCATATTGAAACTATTCTGAGGAAGATTCTCAGAAATGAGGGTGAAGGCTCTGGGGGGAAAAATAATGACTACTGCAACATTTTCGTAGCTGTTTGTACCCTTTCACAAAGAGTAATGCTTACCACTTAAGGTCCTGCTGTTTCTGTGGCTTATGTCAGGAATTAATGAGCTCTGTAACCTGGGGACTGGTGTGTGTCCTTCTGCTTTGGAGACACTCAGCTCTGCTAAATGTTGCTCTTTATCCTGTGTTTCTACCCACATTACTGGAAGGAACAGTGCTTCTAGTTGCGTGGATCCATCTGCTGTTTCATCCTGCTTTGATGATGGGAAGTACCAGATGTGTTCATGGAAGATGTTTGGTGCCCAAAAAGGGAAGAGATTTCTTGCCCACCTCAAGGCCAGCTTTCTGAGATGAGGCCAAGTTCTCTTTGAAGCTCTGAAACAATTTGCTCTGTTGAAAACTTGGCTAGGAGTCACTGGCTTTCCTTATGAAGCACAATGGTTTATAATGTTCATATTTCTTTTTGGTCTATTGGCATAATTTAGAGATTTCTTTATTATTCGTGTTTATGTGTCAATTTTTGGAGGAGTGTGAGGAGAACAAGATAGAGAAATTGTATTGAAAGAAAGAGCTGTCAAACTTAATATGGTGCATTTCTCGTTTTCTGAAATTGTGGAAAGAAATATTTGTGAGGCAGTTGTTTGGACAATCTCTGTTCCAGCTTTAGAAACATTGGCACATTTATAATGTTTGAGTATATAAAAGATGTGAGTGCATGCGGCTGCTATAAATCCAGATAAGAAGAGCACCGGGCAATGCTACTCCACCCATGGTCTGCAAGGTGTCAGCAGGTAGCCAGTGACAGCAACTGCAAATACTCACAGTATCTGTTGGGTTACCGGAGGGGAATCTCCAGCCTCAGGTGCCTGCAATGGGCAGGAGCTACCTCCTAACAGCAGTTAAGAGTAGATGCAAAATCACTTTGCTATTGATCATCATCATTTTTATAGGTTTAATATAGTTGGTTTGTGTCTGCAATGAGAAAAAACACAATTCTGGACAGCAGTAACATTTTGTCTGCTTGGGTGATTAGTGTTTCATTTAGCATTCTGTTAACAGCCTGCCAGAGTCATAAGGGATGCAAGCTGGTGTGTAACATCTTTCTCCAAGATTGTTAGGACCTTCTTTATTTAAACGGAAGGAGAGGGGAAATTTTAACATGCAAAGTAACTCAATGGCCAATGTGTTCTTATTGATTAAGCAAGAACCAGGCTTTGGTGTGTAAGGGGTAATTAATTAATTAATTGAGTAATTTTAAATCTACATCCATCTGTGGAGAATCTGAGTTGGTTGGACTCTTATCTTGGCTTCTAATTGCAGTGGATACTGATGAATTAGAGAAGTCACAGCGTTGACATAGAGTGGAGGAGACTTGTTCAAGCGTTAGCTGACTGGAAGTGAGCTCGGTGTTAATCAACCAAGCTGGACCAGGCATGGTTTTCTGGTCTGACCCAGAGAAGAGGATGGTGTTGAGCGTAGGACTGCACCCAGCAGCAGTGAGTGTGAGCAGCAGGGATTGCTGATGACCCAGTGCATCCCTTGGGATGCACACTCTCCTTCCCTGCTGCTCACACCCAGAAATAAGACTCCACACACTGTTGCAAAGATCTTCTCAATTCTGTTTTCTCAGTATCTTGCACTGATAATGAATTCTGAATTCCCATGGATAATTAGGCATAGTTTAAAAAGCCAAAAAGAACTTGGCCCTTATTTAGCAGTTCTACTTCACAGAAGTAATAAATCTTGCTGGGATTTTAGGATCATCCACAAGCTTCTTTTTCTTCTTAATCACTCAAACTTTGATTTCCCTCCTTGGAGCGTCTCTGATTAATATCTTGTCTTTTCACATCTTACTGTTTAACCTTTTTTTTTCACATGCTACCCAAAATCTAGATGTCTACCATCAGTAAATGATATGAAAACAACTTGATTTTTTTTCCAAGCTGAGAAAAATGGAGAAAACCCCACCCTACTAGCCTCCCTGGAAGAATGTAACAATCATGTTTTTTTTTTTTTTTTTTAGCTTTCTTTTTTTTTTTTTTTTTTTTTTTTTTTTTTTTTTTTTTAATTTTTTTTTTTAACTTTTGTTTTTTTTCNTTTTCAAATTTTGGTCATAACCTTGCTGTATTTCAGCCCTGGCACCAAACTAGTTTAATTTCCATATTTTCATTATCTTCCTATTAACCACTAGTGCTCTGCAACAAAGAAGCTGCTTGAAATACATAATGCTACAGCCATTCCGTGCTGCAGACTCTCAGGGGCGCTTCGATAAATTACATCCTCATAATGAAGAAATAGGGGGAATGAGTGGCAACAATAGATATTTTTTTTTTTTCACAATAGGATGAAATCGGGATTTGATCTGATGCAGCATGACTTGCTCGCAGCGCAGATAGAATATCAAATCATCCCTATGAAATTTAAACCTTGCTATAATCCCCACCTTGTATCCATTGTTCCGCCGAAACCTTGAAGACTACGTATAATAGTTTGCAAATTGGGATTTAGTTGGTATAGGTTGTTTTTTTCAATTTGCTCAATTTAATTTTCCTCAGCCTACAGCCTAATTTATGTGTGTTTGATGTCAGTATTCATTAGCAGTACAGATACAGCCTGGAAAGTGACTGTAAAAAAAAGAATGCAGCTGGGTTCCCTTCTTAAACACACCACACTGGTTATGTGCTGGAGTTGTGTTACAGAAAGGGTTTGAAATAACACCGCCAAAAAACCCCATCACCTAGAGAAGCATAAGAATGTGAGTTTGTACGAGAAATGTCTGTAAAAGTTGTAGTATCAAAAGGACGTAGTTCTAATTCTGTGCCAGGACACATACGTGATTCATTAGCTGTCACTTAGAGGAGAGACAGACAGACAGACCTTAAATTAGAGTTATGATTCTCAAGGTCACTGGCCAAATTGAAAAACTGGCAATACATTTAATTGTGGGTTACTGTGAAATGGATTTGTTTGGGTTTTTTCCCCTCCCTTAAATGAAAATTCCTTGCAATGTTTTTAAACAAATGTAAGGATTTGTAAATCAAAAATGAAATATTTGTTTGGGGTGTTTTTTAAGCACAAATTATGAAACGAGGGTCATTTCTATCTGAAAAAACATTTCCAAATTCCAAAATGTTTTAGGTTTTCACTTGTGTGTTGTTTTTTTTTTTTTTTTAAATACAAATATTTCCCCAGTCTAAACAACTTCCTGACATTGACAGAAACTTGCAGATTAGTTTTGATTAACTGAAGCATGCATTTTTAAGACAGTTATAGACATCGGTTTGGCTGACTCTTCTCCTAAATATGCTGCCTGGCTCTAATGAAACAACACAGCTGACCTGTGTCTCGGCCCAGGAGTCCCTGAGTTTGTCAGAGACCAAATCAAGGTGCTGGATCTGCTGGTCCCTCTATCTCTGCAAACACAGGTGAGGTTTTCCAGTTCAGGCCCATCTTGCTGGCAGGGAGACACTTGCACTGGAAATCCTTTCCACGCAGCTTTCTCCCTCCATCCTTCTTGTCCCCTGGGTAGTGGGGATTAGTAAATCCCTGGAAATAGGAAGCCATGGCTGTGACCTCTCTGCTGCTTGTTGCTCCCTATGGATGGGCGCTGCTGAGTTATGGGACAAGCCAAGTGGGGCAAACTCTGCTCTGGGAGGTCTGGTTACCCCTGCAAGACCAGTCTCTGCTGTAGGCTGTGTGTCTTTGCCTTTTCGGATGTATTGCTGAATGATATAACGGTCACTGGGAAATTAATAAATAAGTCATTAAACACAAAAAAACCCAACCCTACCCCTCTCCTCACCAAGGCCAAATTCCCTTCTGGGACAGAGCACATGGTGCTATGCCCGCTCGTGGGAGGTCTTGTTCCGTCTCAAAATCCTTCCTCGGGTTTAGCTGAAATCTCTCAGGTTTCAGGAGCGTGGCCTGTTGCCCTTCTTTCCCCGGCCATGGGGCTGAGGAGGAATTTCTCAGGACATGATACTTGCCAGCTGGCTGGAGCTGCTGCTGATGTTGGGGAAGGGGGGGACACCCCATGGGCTGGCAAACAAATGCCAGGGGCTGTGAGGGATGCGCTCAGTCCCGGTGTTGTGCTGACTGTCGGAGCGGTGGGTGTCGCTTACATCTGGGGTGGTTGGGGTCTTCTGGAGCTTATGAACTACTGCACACCAATGTAGCGATTGCTCCCAGTGATCAGAATTAAAACCCACATATTCTCCCTTTGAAAAGTACAGCCCACATAGGCATTTCAAAGCAATACAGTGAATTGGTTTATGTATCAATTAAATCAACCCTTCCAGCGACAAATGAATATTTGATTTTCTACCCCCAAAGGACAGTACGTACCATATTACACTACGGTGATATTTTCTACTAAATTATCTAGCTGACATCTTGCCTCCGAGTGGGAGAGGAAGATTGTTAACAAAGAAGACAAAGCCAGCTCTTTCCTGCTTATGCCTCATCTCCGTTATACATAAGGGCACCGGTCTCAGTGCTTTGTACCTCATAAATGGTGATAACTGGGAGAGGAAGAGTTCTCTGATGCTTGTACTCATCTATATATTTATAAATTTGAAACAGATACAAAGCAGTCACAGAGTCAACCCCAGCTCTGCCCTTCTCTCTTCGTCTCCCTACCTAGAAGCAATTAGTTATCTCAGTGATAGTAAGGGAAACAAATATTAGGTCAGATCCTCCAGTTACTTTGGATCTCACCATACTTGAAGCTTCATACGGAGCCTCACGTATGGTGGGAAATCACTCTGGTATTGTGAGAAGACCACATGAAACTTGCTGGCTTGGGACAGGCACTGGCTCTGTATTGGAACTGGGATAAATGGAAGGGCTGGATTTGCTCTCCTTTGGCCTTGGGGATAGCCAGGAAAAGGATGATTTGTCTCTCGGCATCTCTTTTCTCATTTGTGGAGATGGTGATCCCAAACATTCCTACTGGGGCTAAGGTTTGGTGAAGAGCCAGAAGAAAGGCTGTGTAAGGAGTATTTGTTGGACCCAAGGGGACACTCCTGAGGCTTC
Organism: Thinocorus orbignyianus; assembly: GCA_013400375.1. Taxonomy (NCBI): domain Eukaryota; kingdom Metazoa; phylum Chordata; class Aves; order Ciconiiformes; family Thinocoridae; genus Thinocorus; species Thinocorus orbignyianus. Next base: position 392,012 of record VXBW01000458.1, read on the forward strand.
GGAGAGGATTTGAGTGGTTTGCAACATTCGAGAGAATTACTGAGAATATTAAAGTGGAAATAGTAAATTCTTCTTAATGAATTCAACATTTTGACCAAGTAAGCTGGGGGAGAGGGAGGTACATGATGGCTGGTGAAACAAAGTTTCAGAAACTTCAATGAATTTCACTTCTCCAAACCCTTCATTGGTTTTCTTGTTGTTTTCAGAATCATAATGGCATCCGCTAAGGAATCAGGAACCACACAGTGTGGCTCCTGTGAATAAGCAAGCAAAGCAGGAGTCTCAGAAGACAGTTTTGGATGAATTCGCACTGAAAATGCTCCTCTGATTCACTTTGCACATGCTTAAGAAAGTAACTTGAAAGTCAGTGGGACTCGATTCCACTTGAATACAATACACTAATTCATTCTTCTGTTTACTGGGACCTTATTGCGTATTGTTATGTTATTTAAGGACTTTAAGGAATTACATGCAATTTCATTCAAGTAAGCTTTTTCAACAAATTTTTGTCCAACATTATCCCAGTAAAATGTGACAGAAGAATTGCTTTGATGGGCTGTGTTCTCCCTGCTTCTGCCTCCAAAAGGGTTTTCACAGCTCTCAAATAGAAGTTGTTGTGGTTTAGTGCCTCAGAGTTGCAAGTAAATGGCAGTTCTCCACAGGGAAGGATTTGATAGAAAAGGGCTCAGCCTTCTGCAGAGAGCGGAGTAACTGCAGGAGAAGCCTTAATTGGGTGCAGGAAGGAGGAAGGAAAGAAAGCCCTTGACAGGTTGAAATATTTTTCTATAGCAGCAGCAGCATTTTAGAGACACCTGTTAATGAAGATGATTGATTGGAAAATGAGTCAAAGCTTTTAAATCTTTAAAAATGATTTTTTTTCTTCTTTTTTTTTCTTTTTTTTTCCCCCTTCTTGAAAGTGGATTCCTCATCTGATCATGAAGACAAGAGAATTTTCCTTTCCACCTCCAAAGACCTGAAAGTTCCTCCAGGCTCAATCTGAGAAATGCTGCATAATTACGCCCAGGACACCTGGTGCAGCTTGTGTGACAGGTGGGATGAGGTATCTGCTTTGCTTTTGAAAGACAGAAAATGGCAAGAAAAAAGGTGTAATACCGTTTGTGCAAAGTGTTTAATAACATCTTTTGTCAAACAAATTAACACCAGACGCTCTCTCCAAAATCCAGTTGAAGCCAACAAACAGCTGGAATATTACCTGACAGGCGACTGAAATTTTTAGACAATATGCATTATTGCTTGCTATGAAAAATAATGAATGAGGGGACATTTTCAAATGGTTTTATTATCTATGCTATTCTGGTGGAAGTGATAGCTATCTGTACGGGCAGGGAAGATAGAAATAATGGTAGCAATATTAATATCCATCTTCCACTTATGTCTCACTTCCAAACGTATGAATTATATTCTGAGAAGATATGTGGCATCAATGTGACATTAATAAGAACTCAAATATAAAAAACTCCCAAAGTGAAAGCTTTTCCACCGGTTAATTTAGATTTGCTGACTATTTAGATTTAATAAATAAAATATATCTTGCTGCCTACCTATATAGCTGGCACTCATAAATAAAATACTGGTGCAGTAGAATTTGAACATAAAGAAAGGAAGTGGATGTATTTTTAAAAGGTTTAAGTTCCATGAGGCAGAACAAAAGTAGCTGGTAGGATGTACTGTTTTCTGTGTGTTCAGTCTTACAGCCTTACTGTTGCTGCACACAGGGTTTATATGCCTTCAAATTGTTTGAGCTTTAACGGTCATAAAGATTGAGAAAAATTAAAACCCAGTGGAGTAGAAAGCAGGGATCCCCACACACACTTCCTTCAATTTTTTATTTAATTATTTTTTTTTTTTTATTGAGTCTGCTTCAAGCAAAACATTCGGCTGAGAAGCTATAGCCTTGGATAAGTAATATATTTTATCATAACTTTAAATCAATGAGTACACTCCACAGGCTAAATATTAGCTGTGTATGTAAACACCTTGCTGAATCAAAGTCTTTTCTGGCAGTCTCCACACCTCCAAGAGCAAAGCTCTTCACCTTGGGAAGCGCACAAGCTTCATTTGTGATGGAGAAGCCTGTGCTAAATATACCTTCCCGCTAAACCAGGGTGAAAATGAACCGGTGCCTTGTTCAAAAGTATGCAGAACTGGCCTTTTTGGGCTGTTTTGCAAGGTGTATGGGGTGTTATAATCACAGCTGAATTCTCCTTTCAGCTCTGCGCTTCAGTTCTGGTGACTCGCAAACCACAACTGTGCTCAGAGTCTGGGCAGTGCTTGTTTTTTGGGGTCACATGCTGTGGGTTTTGTTTTTAAAGGACAGTAAGAGGGATTGAAATGATTCTTCCTCTGTTGGGATGGCTTTATCCTCTGCCTACACATGACAGAATTTTGGGCCGGATGCCTAGGTGATCTGCTGAGCCTTCAAAAGGTCTGCACGAATAGAGATAGGGAACGTGTTTCATTCCAGCTCCCAGTCTCTTATTTGCAGTTCTCTGTGATCCTAGGAGCTAACAATAATAATATCGAGTGTCATTACCAACGGCTTTTTTAATCATCATTATAATTCTTATTCTGAATAGCACTTAAAGCACGTTTTTGTCTTCCGTCGACAATAAAGTGCAGCCTCATAAATATTTAACTCATCTGGTTAAATTATCCATTCTGAAAGAGATAACTGGGCAGTTTAATAAGCTTAAACGAGAATCTTGGCTGTTACTATCTCCCTGAAGAAGAGAGACAAAGCGATAAAAGTTCCCCTGGCTTGGGTGAACCTCGCACCATTCAGTTCAGCAGCAGAAGATTCCTATCAAACCTGAAGAAGACCTCAGAAACAAACACAAAGTTGATGGTAATTAATAGCACTTAATGTCTGTGGCTCTCCAGCCAACAAATGCTAGGAGAGCACAGAAAGCCTGCACGTCTCCTATGCTGAACCAAAGTGGAGAGAGGTGGTGGTGGCTGCACTAATGGAGATGTCTCGTTGGAGATGAGGCAGAGCTGTGATGCCTTAGAGGTAGATCACCAGCCTCCTCTGTGTAAAGCCCCCTTCCTATGCTCAGTGACACTTGATCCAAGTATCTACAGAGATTTTTAGGGCCAGAGAGGACCATTATGGTCTTCTTTTGAGGCACACTGAAACATTCAGCTCTCCTACGAAGACAGGCTGAGNTGATCTTTAAGGTCATGAAGACTTGGGGTGTCACATTTGAGGCAGAACCTAGCAAGCCTGAGCAGGAACCAAAAGTGCACCAAGGGTGGGAGAAAGAGAAAGAAGAATGAAGATTTGGGGCCAGGACCAACGCCACACATGACGGATTGTGTTGCAGAGATGGCGAGTCTTTGCAAGATGTTTTGTACAGCAAGAGCATCCTCTGCAGGAGTGGATCAAGTGGGCTTTGTTTGCTTCCAGCCTCCAGATCACTTGCTGCTGAATTGCAGTGAGTCATCAAGCCTTTGGCTGTGCTGCTCAGATCTTCCACATCCTGTCCAAAATTCTTGTGCTCCTCCTTGTTTCCTAACTGCTTCTACTACCCACTCCACACCATCTCTGCTGTGCCTCTGCCAAACAGCTGCAGCAAACGCAACCGTGAGCCAGAAGCTGGTCCCACTCATGCTGAAGAGAAAGAAGTGTTTTGAGATTGCTTTGTGTGCTCAGGGGAACAGCTGTGCATGAATGTGGACAGGGTTAGAGCAGAGAGGAAGAGAGAAAAGAGATTCCCATTGCAACCTGCTAGAATGGATAAAGTCAGTATTGAAAACTTGAACCACAAAAAGAGGCATGATCTGATTTTGTTTGCAGCCCTTTTGCAAGTAATTGAGCAAAATGTCCTCAACATCCTTCAGTGGAAAAAAACAACCCAATCAAACCCTACCAGCTAAAAATAGCTTTTCATGCACATCTGAGAAAAAGATAAAAAAAAGGTTGTTCCGGAAAAAAAAGGAAAATCAGGGCAAGAGATATAATTAACAGACTTATTGCTTTAGGGGAGAGGAAGAGTTTGTTTTGCAGCTTCATGGGCTGGGAAGGATTTAAATGCTAAGTGGGTGCTGATACGTCCCTGCACATATGGATCTCTAGCTCTGTGTCTGTGCTTTTGTGTCTAAGTGCAGAGACAGAGAGTTGGCAGGACTTGTGTTACTCCATTTATATGTAAAATGTATATACGTTATTTATACATTTGATAGGAAACATGGAACAAGCTGTCAAGAGCAGGTGTGGGCTATGCGTGTGTGAGAAATGCCTAATATATACTTTCTCCCTCCTTCCAACTTACACAAACACACCCAGCTCTTCTCACTACATTTCCACTCCATTTTAGGCCAAATGCTCCCAAAGCCACCGAGCACTCTGCACCCTGCCCTGCAAATGGGATGCTGAGAAATAATAGCTTAAAAATGGTCATCCCAAAACCTCTCATTCTTCTTTTTTTTAAAAAAAAAACCCTTTCCCACGATTTTGCTGCACTCTAGTTTTCCAAAAGGGAAACTTCAAGTGAAACTGCAGGTACTTGCCTTGCTGAGGACAGAACGTGTAACACCAAATGTAATTGTTTGTCTGGCAGGTAGTGCACAGGCCTCCCTGTTAATTAATCTTTAATGTCATTAATTGGTTGTCTGCTTGCTGGTGAGAAAAAGGGTAAACATTGTTCACAAATCAATTTAATTCTGCTTTTAACCAGCTTGTTTTCAAGGGGATAAAAACAATTATGAGCATTGCACTGACTGGACAGCCAGGTTTTACTGATAACACCACTGGAACTATAAAATATGCAAACCATGCTCGTCAGTGCGGGGCTGCTGATTGAGTTTTGCTCCTCTCAGATTGACTCATTTGTTTGTTGTGAATAAACGTACACAATAGGAAAGGGATATCATTGGATTTCATTCCTTCTGGCCAGCTGACTCCTGGGCTTGCCCTAAAACAGACCTTTTGGAAAATAAAAAGGATCATTCCTGGCTGTGGCTGAATAGCCTGTTTACAGTGCAAGCACGTGCGTGGGTTTTTTTTTTCCTTTCCGTGGCAGGTCCTGGGATTTTTCATTCTGCTAATCGCTGTGACGATCTCTGCTCCAGCACCTGGGTACGGAGCTGGCAGGGCACAGCCAGCCCTGAGTCTCAGCACAAGGGATGGGTGTGAGAGTGTTTGCGGCAGAGCGGGAGCAGTAGCAGGGGAACTTGCCTCGCTGTTAGTCAGATTTCAACAGAGGTGTGGGATTGTATGCCAAAATGAGAAGGTCTCAGGATGGAATATGCAAGATCTGTGCAATCGATGCTGTAGATGGTGGGGTCCCTGTGTTCATGCAGCAGAGTGCTCTGCTGGGCTACCTACACTCCACACCTTTTCCTAAAGACCATGTGAAGAATTTTTGTGCATCCACAAACTGTTATTCCAGAGTATCTCCCAAGCTTCTGCTTTAATGCTTTTTCTCCTCCCAGATCTGGTCTCCTAGAATTTAGTCCTATGTCAAACTCTTTGGTTATCTTCTCCCCACTCCATACTCTTAACCACCTTCAGAAAATGCACCTCAATTTGCATTATGGTAATGTGACTTTCTCCTACGCCAGTCCTCTGGTTGGGCTCTGAGAACGCTGACAAGTGAGCTGTATGGAAAAGGGGGTCCTGAGTATTCAAAGTAGTACTCAGGACTAAGAAAAACATCAAACTTCACTGCCCTGAACTTTGGAGCAACTCAAAACACCTGGTCAATCAGCCTGGTAGCTCAGGAAATGTGGGATTGGGGCAGCAGTGGGGCCTTACCAATTACCAATGGGTAGCCAGGGAGGAGGTTCTTCCTCCAGTTAAGGCCGGGAGGGGATATTTAGTACTGCCACATTTTCATCTGTGAAATTTTCTTTGTTTTGAGGAAGAAAATGCTCCTTACTAAAAATTTCTTATGGAGTTATGAGGCCTTTTGTTTTACATTACTGTGTGCTGTATGAATGGTGAGGGATGCTAGCTAGCAGCAGGGATGGGAGTGATGTAGAACAGTAACTCAGGTGGAGGAAGCGGAGTTTAAAGGGCAGCGAAGAAGGGCAACATCGTGGTGACACTGGAATCCATGCTCAGCTCCATGCAGAACTTGTGTCATGACCTGGAGTAAGTATTCCTGCAGGATTTGTGGCTTCATAATCTTGTTCGTCATGCTTCTGGTGTACGGTGTTGCAGGGAGTATGAGGGCTAGATGGTGCTACCACAAGTGGTGGCACTAGTATCCTCAGCTGGTCTAGATATGATGGCATTGAGTGGACAGAAACTACAAATACAAATGTCTGATCATGCCATTTCTTGCCTTTGTTGCCTACTCTAACTTTTTCTAAGGAGCTGTCAATCTAAAATATTCTGTATGTGTCTTCACATCTTTTGTCCTTCATAAAGGACTTAAAAGGCTTTTCCTGTGGTTCATAGGTGACAGAAAGGGCTGTGGATTGTAACCGTAAGTGCTTAATCCTTGACGAAATGTCTGGTTTGGATGTGAATTTGTGATGTTCTGCCTCCTGCAACTTTAGATGTTGGACTTGGTTGCTTGAAGGTAGGCACACATAGACACAGACCTTCATTCCTTTAGTAAGACTGTTCCTTTGAACAACATCTTTATTCAGACACCTTGTGGTGTTTCCTGTTCCCTCAGGACAGTTTGGAATGCTCTGGTTGCAGTGTTTAGATATCCAACGTGATGGTATTTCTGAAACCGTCAACACTGTCTCTCGGGCGAGCTGGGATCTTTTTGTATCCTTTTCATTTTAAAATTCCTCAAGATGGAAAATCTCCTTTGTGCCTCAAATATTTTCAAAGAAACTCACTGGGGCTTTTCTGACACCAGTTGAATTTTTCTCTATTTATTTTTATTTCCCTGAAAGCTGACTAAAAAGTGACTCCTCAAGGTATCTTGGAATGCCCCACTCACCCTCCCTGAGTACTTGGGAGCTGACTGGTATTTCCTATGTGCCCTTCTTGTGATGTGAAGCACTTGCCAGGGAAGCTGCTTCTTCCTCATGCTTTATTAGCTACTGTTGGGATTTTCAAAGATTATCTGAAACTTATATTATTTTTCTTTTGAAAATTGCTTTAACTTAATTACTCTGGTTGGGGTAATTAGGGAGCCTTAATTAGTTCCTTAAAAAAAAAAATAATCAGAACTTAGCTGTGTCATTGCTATATCACCCTCATTAGTTCAGTCTGGCAGCTTTTAACGGGCACATTTATGTTTCTGATTTACATATTCTTTCCCATGGTGCTGAGCAATATAACTTGCAATAATAATAATAAAAAAGTTAGGTTACTCCAGAGAGTCATTACATGAGAGATGTGGATACAGACAATATGTGAAGAAATTCCCTGTATCTTACAGTTGAATTTGGTTTATTACCATAGTACTTAAAATACAATTAAAAGTATATATGTACATGCCACTTTTTTTTTTTCTGTCACTATTCCTGTACTCACTTAAATACTATAGGTAAGCAGGAACACATTCTTGCTCTAAAAAAAAAAAAAAAGGCCTTATTTTTGGAGGATAAAAATTGCAAATGTAAGCTCCTCTCAAGCACTGTGCTAAAACTGCCAGGTGTGTAATCTCCAAAATGTCAAAAGCATGTTGTGAGCCCTGCTCTTTAAACAACTTTCATTGGAGTCAGCTGAAGGTTTTGCTTATCATCTTGAATGAAGCAGAGTGATTTTTTTTTTTTTAATTTTTTTAAAAATGTATTTATTTTTTAATCTCAACTAGAATGGCAATTTTGGCACAATCTGCGTATATTACGGGATTACAGGATATACAGGATTTATGTAAAGGTATATTGCACTTCTTTCACAAAATATAAACTGCTTACAGTGTTGGGGGGGGGCGGGAATAAACCTTTTATTCCATCCCCTAATGAGTAAACAAATATGACCTGACCTTGGACAAATACAACTTGACCTTTAGCCATTATGTACTTGATTATGATACAGTGTTTAAAGTGATTCTATTGGTAAAATCTGTGGGTAACACAGAATTTTCTGCTTCATTGGACAGCATTCACCTATCCAAGAGGTGCTTCCAAAAGTAGAAGGGGGCTGTTTTGTTTTTTTTTTTTGTTTTTTTTTTTACTTACTATAGACTCCTGGATTTAACTGGTGAGTTTGCTTTTCCATTGTCTGCATATAGTCCTCTCCAGTTTGTTGCTGGCTATGGCACCATGAGTATCACTTTCCAGATTTAATGTGCTTTACAAAAACTGCCCCTGAATTATCCTGAATATCGTATTGCTAGTGCACCTTCTCAGCCTTTCTATAGCGGGTTATGAGAAATCACTCTCTGCTGGAAGGAGACACCAAGATATCTACTCTCCTTGTGGGGATCTGCTGCTGGGATCATAATGAGAAATGGCACTAGGGGAAAATCTGAGCAGAACAGTCATTCTTCTTTTTTTTAATTTTCTTTTTTGGTCTTTTTTTAAAGACTTTGTGTAGAAAGGTCAGGGTTGAATTGGTGACTTTAGGAGGCTGCAGCAAATGGAGGTGAAGATCTGGAGAGGGATAGCTTTTGGTGCTTTGGGAAGGTGGCAGTATCAGGACAATCAAAATACTTGGAAAACTACTCTGGTAAAACTATAAATGGACCAGCTATGGCTTGCACATTCCCTATTATATCTCTTACCAATGGTGCTCTGTGCATATTAAAAAGGAGAAGGCAATAGGGAATCAGTTTCAGTCTGAAAATCCAGTGAGCTGAGAAGTAATTTATAAGTTACTTATCTGATGTATATTAACCAAAGCAATTGAAAGCAGAGGAAGGAAGGAAGATGACTGGCCTCTTTGAACTGATTTTATGATGTTGAAGGACAAATGTGTCGTATTTGAACATAATATAATTATTCAGGATTATATTCACTTGTAAAATGAGTATGCAGAAGTGAAGTTTCATTCTTTTCTTGCTGGATCAAAAGCAAAATGTTTTATTCTTAATGCAGGTTGTGGTGTGAGCATTGTGTAAGAGTTCATGTATTTATTTCCAGCGGTTATCTCCCTGCTGTCCCCACCTGCTTGCTAGTTACTGAAGCTCTTGGCCCTGCTCTGATCTTCTGCTGCTGTGTTGGCCAGCAGATCCCCCCAACCTTGCAGCCTCATTTACGGAAGTACCACAGTCACCTTTATCTCTTCTCTGCAGGGAGTTCTCTTTGAGGCAAATCTGATCAACCCCCTCTGATGCATCATATGCCCCCATTGCTCTTGCAGTTCACTCCTTGGGCTTGATGGCATCTGGAAGGTACCAAAAGATGGTT
>VXBW01000458.1:405744-425840 GCA_013400375.1 Thinocorus orbignyianus
TTTTAAGGTCACATGTGATATATGCTGTAACTGGGAGAAAGGATCAGAAACAAACAGTGGTGGGAGGTGAGAGGGGGCAGCCGTGATCGCATCACCATGTTGCCACATCAATTAAAGCCTGCAGTTGTCAGCATTGATTGGCGAGCGGTATCGGCACCTGCAGTTTCTTCAGAACAAGGCTGACAAAGTCATTTTACTGCTAATGTCTCATCTTTACATGAGGAGAGATGTCTACAGAAGTCTTCTCATGCCTAAATTCCTGTCTAGCAGTGTAAGAAAGAAAATAGCTTGTATCTTTTCCTGCATTGATTAATGCTTAAAAAATTATGTGATTCTTTCTGTCTGCCATGGTCAAATTTTAAAATGCTTTTCTTAATCCAGTTCACTTGTCCGAGTGTTGTCCTCCCTCAGACAATGCTCCTGTGAGACGGAGTTTGTGCACAGGGAGGAGGAACTATTTGGCTTCCTAGTTTCCTGACCCCTTGTAGGGAGAAATCATTCCCTTCCTCTTTCTGACAGGAGGACAGGGCTCTTTTGAGATCTTCCTGGAATTGCTGCAGCAAGCTGTGATGTGAATAATAGATGATGTGAAAATTCCTGTCCAGTGAAAAGGGAATACAGCATGTGTGGTTTCCCTCTTGCACCCAGACACCGGCTGTGTGCTGAAAGCATGCAAGCAATAATCTGCACCTCAAAGCAAACAAAAAAAGAGCGTGATAGTGAAGAACAACAGCTTTTATTTCTTATCCTCTAGCTAGAGATGATGGTATGCAATCTTTTGGTGCTGATTATAAATCTTGCTCTTTGGAAATCTTTCTTTATTTCCCTACATTGCAGAGAAAGCCTCCCTTTCACATCCACACATCTCCCGTTCCCCTCAGGCAGTCAAGAAACCTGTTTGCAGTGCATAGCCTGACCCCTGAGGATGCGATTCCAGCTTTTGAGGCTGTCCCTGGCCTCATCCCGTTGCCCCTCCAACCCATAAGGTCTCTGCTTCAAGCAGAGGCTGGTCTGCCATCACCTTTATGGGTTTGCTCCCACCCGTAAAGTAGGTCTTGGTATTGCAAATGCCTGTACTTTGGGGGTGCCCTTGTAGAAAAACCATCAGGTTTGGTGGTGATGGCTGGGGAGGGGACTTGAGGGGGTTGAGGTCATGCAGACAGCCTGTGGTCACCTATGACACCTTCAGTCCAAGGATTTTCTCTCTCACCCCTGACTCTGCCATTGGAAATGGGAGCTAAAAGACATTTTTTCAGCTGTTACTTCCCAGGTTTAGCTGTATTAACTATGATGCTACCTGTCTGGCAATTTCAGAGCCTTTCTGAGTATTCTTTTTGAGTTTTCGGTATAATGATGGACTCATCCTTGCCTGGTGGGAGACCCTTTCCTGTCACCCTATGAGATTTTCTTTTGATCTTACTGAAGGTTTTTTTCTTTCTGGCTCATTCTTTTCACACTGACATGGGTTGTTTGGTTTTTTTCATGCTCTTCTTCTCCTCAGGGTGTTCTGTGACCCTAGCATCTATCTTCCTGTATTTTCATTTTTCTTTGTGTTTTTCCTCCTTTGGCATCTCTGCTTCGTTACACAAACTGTTCCCATTCCCTCTGTGCCAAACATCTCCTTCATACTTGGTGCTGTTTGGTCTTTTCCTTACAGATCACCTCTGCCTGCTTAGTAATTTATTTCAGCATTTCTAATTAAAAAAACAATTAGATCTTTCACTTTGCATTTCAAATTAATTTTAATGTACTTAGTCTGATCTTGAATGCACCAAATATAAACCCGTAAGCAGAAAAGAGTCTAAGTGAAATTGCTCAAGCAAATTCAGCAGAGAATGAAGGATCTTCACACCTGAAAAACAGAGATAGCCTTAAGAAAATTGTTAGATCAAGTTATAAAGTCTGTTTGCTTTGTTCTTTCCTCTGCCTCTCAATTTTTTGAAAGCAAATGGAAAACAATAATGCATAGGTGAAATCGGTATCATCCACCCCTCTTGCTCAGGGCAGGTTTTTTCCTTGTTAGCCCAGAAGGTCACAAGAATAGAATGGAATATAAATGACGCAATGTTTGGATTTCATAAAATTTAAGCATGTGCACTTAATATGCTGGCTTTGATTGGACTCTGAGTCCCCAGACTTCCAAAACAAATTAGGTGCTCTGTGCAGCAGACCTGTGAGAGGAAGATTAGTGGCATTTAAAAAGCAACTGTGTGGAGGGAAATACATCCTAATGATGACCGTAAATCTTCTGTATCTATTCATGAATTCATGGGGCTAGTCTAGTGCATCAAGAGTGAACTCTAGGGATGATAAACAGAAAGTTAGAAATGCTGAAATATGAATTGCTAATGAGGCTCTTCAACCCAGGGCTTGTATTGTAGTCTCCTCAGTTACCTGCCTGGTGGGTCACTGAAGGCATTTCAAAGAATATCTCTTTGCAGAGATAAAATAGGTTTGGGGTTTGTTTTTAGCCATTCAAAGTTGTCAGACTTCAGGCAAATTATATTTCAGCATATAGGAAAGTTTAATTTTCTGGGCCTTGGCAACTTCTCTGAATGATTAGTTTCCTCTTTCCAACTACACCTCAGTCTCTGTTCATGTTTTCCTGCTGAATGAGCCACACTACATCTGTCCAATTGTAACTACTATATATAACTATCGGGGTGCCTAGCAGTAAAATGTTTGCTGTCTCTTAGCTTGTTAACTTCTAAGGTGAATTCTGTGAGCAAAATGGTGTTTTTCACCTCAATACTAGTTGCTAGTGAACTAAGTTCTAATTCAAACCTTCTACTAAGTGAAGAAAACACAGTCTTCTATAGCACTCAGAGGATACTAACATCCTTAAAATTTCTCCAAAATATGAATTTCATTGTTGGTGGTGCATGGTGTATTTCCTATTACTGTTAATTGGTTGGATTTTCTTAGGTAATTTGGACTGAAGCTGAGAAGACTCAGCTCTGAAGAAATCTATTTAAGTGACTGCAGTTATATACATAATTGATCCCTCAACCAGGAGTTCAGTGTTGATTATCAGAACAGATCACAAGTCCTTCCTTTCTTTTCTGTAATTTGCCTTTTCCAATTACATAATGTCATTGTTACAATTAATAGCATTAAACATTGATTATTTTTTATTTTTTCCTTTAGTCATTGCCATTTTTCTGGCCTCTCTCTTTAAATGAAGTTTGCAGTTATTGTGGCAGTGAGTAGGACTCATGAAGAACAGAAGATGTTATGTGTCAGCTGTTATGAACCTGACTTAGACTCACTGCCGTGTGGCTCTTTAGCTGGGATGTATTGTGGCCCTTGCCCAGAAGTCCACTTCTGCAGAAATTCGAAGTTCTTCTTCCAAACTCACAACATAGAAGTCCATAGCAAAGCTGGGAAGAGAAACGAGGACGTCCAGCCTCGTCCAGACATCTCTGCTTCGAGGAAGGCTGCTTCTCTTGGTTGTGTACTCTCAGTTCACAGAGTCAGAAGGACTTTGCATCTAACAACTCCATGCCCCTTTTCTTAAGGGCAGAACTGCTTTTCCCATCCTGTCTTGTACCCGCGGGCTTTGTCTGCTAAGTACCTTGTGCTCCACCTCCTGCAAACTTCTTGAGACCTAGGCCACTCTCCGCATGTTCCTGGGGTGAATACTGTGAAGTAGTATGTAAGGTATACTACAAGGCAGTCTGTATGGCTCCCCAGAAATTCAGAATTATTCATGGGCTTACACTTTGTGTATTTTTTGTTTCCTTGACTCATTATTACAGGGGGAGTTGTCATTACAGAATGGAGAGTGCAAGTGAATAGGTCGTGATGCTTGGTGGGGACATCTGTGGCTGAAGCTGGACTTGAACTTAGTAAATCTTCTGGGAAATAATAATTGTTGAAAGATAACTAATTCTAAAAGTGGTTTAATTGCTTTCCTTTTCTGGGTTCTTCCTATATTTGGACATTGTTTCTTTCTTGAGCAAATAGGTCATGGTTTTATAGCCATAACTACTTGCAACTGGTGTAGGAATTGGTGTATATGAATAGAGCTTCACTGTCAGTAATGGTCAAAGCAGGAGTCTAGAGGGAAGAAGTTGAGAAGTGAGAGGCTGTAATACATGCGAAACAATTCTCTTAACATTTTGCTCAACAAGATCCTTCTATGTGTGAATCTCAAACTTTTTGGGGAAATTCTGAAAATGAACCAGACTGGTAAAAATTTACAGATGGATGGTACTGGGGTCAGTGGGTGAGACAGAAGGGATTATTTTTATAAAAGCAGTAACCATATTCTCAACTTTGCTGTTCAATGGTGTGCTGATCTTGATAAGTTTATAATTCAGGTGGATACTTGTGAGTCATTATTTAAGAAGCCTGTGATGAAATATGCTAGAAAATGGGAAGATATAACTGTTGACAGAGTCCAAATGAAGTGAGTTTAATTGTCCTTTCTTAACACTAAGTCATCCTTAGGCAAGTAGAACATGTTTACCATCAATATAAGTTTGTATCTTGGGCTTGAAATGGGAAAGAGGGAGGAAGAGAGAAAACTCTGCCTGCAAAATGCAGAAAAGCGATTTGATATTGCAACTATGACATATGCTCCATTGTACACGTTAATCAAAAAACATGAGGTGCTCTAGCACTTATGAATAATTCAGGCCACCGAGAGGAGGCCATTAGACACTGACCCAACACAAGCCTGATCCCATCAATCTCTGTTTCTGAAGGAAGCCCAAGCAATGGCAGCATCCCTTTGAAAGAACCAACACAAGACACTTGATTTGCAAGCTAAAATGACCCTCAAGTAAGAAAATCAATTGCAACGCAAAATGACATGTGAGTTTTATTAAGTCAGCATCGTCTAGCCTGCATTATTTAATAGTATGAGTTACTCTGACCTCTGTGAAGAGTTAAACTGCATGAGCAGAATAAAGCATGCTTCAGTTTTAAGTCCCAAAGTCAGTCAAGAGTTAAGGTAGAAACATTCTGGCAAAACTAGATCTACCTACTATTTATGTCCTGGAATAGCAAGTAGCTGAAATGTAAAATCTCAGGTCCAGCAAAGTATTACAAATAAGATCAGGTGCTTCCTTTCGGTACATATGGTTGACATCAGCTCTGAAAAAGCTACAAGAACAGGTTTTCTTTGGGAGGGGGGAAAAAAAGGAGGGGCAAAAAACCTCTTCTGGTAGCTTTTTGGCTTTGATTAGAGTAGGAAACTTGCCAGAATCCGTTCTTTCCTGATATTTTGGGACTTACGTTCTAGATGTAGGTAGGAAAGCTCCAGTTTGGAAAGCAAGAAGATGTACAGAAACACAAGGAAATGGATTTTATTTTTTTCCATACTATCAGCATTTGAAGATTGCAACACTTGTTATCAGTCCAGGAGGAATCGGGAACTTCCAAAGTTTTGGAATGAAAGAGGGAGTGCCACATCTAGGAGTGGCCAATAGCTGGGAGATATTTTCACCTGATGTGGGAGACAGAGGTTTTACTGTCTGTTATTGGCTATATGAGAAGTGTTTCCTAATTGTCTGGATTTGATTAGAAATCTCGCACTAGATAATACTTCCTTGACAAAAGTGTCATTAAAACTGTTGTATTCTGAAAAACAATAGTTCTAGCAGATGTTCTTTTTCTGCTGAGGAAAAAGTGACAGTTTTAAGACTTTTCTTTTTTTTTCTTTCTTGAAAGTAAGGATGTGTGAAATTATTTAGTCCAAAGTTTTTAGTTTATTTCCCCTAAAAATGTTTGTTTTGCTGGTTTATTTTGACTGCATATGTTTTGCCTTATAGGTTCTGACTGAAATGCCTCAGTGGGAGGTTTCAAGTGGACATTTAATTCTAGAATTGTTTGTACTTTTTCTTTTTTTTTGTTATAGATTAGAAAAAGAAAATCTGTTCTTGCTGATTAACTTTTTTTTTTTTTGCCTTTTTTATTCAGCCAGGAATGGGGAAAATCAATTATTCACACAGTTCTATTTGAGTGAAAGCTTAGGTCAGGCTGGTTCTTACTTTACCCTGCCATTCCAATTATTTTATAATATATGCAAATTCCCTTTGGCTCTTTGGATCTCTGATAGTCTAGTCTGTCAAACCTTGGCTGCCTAATTGCATTAAAAATGAGACTCATCAAGCAAATCAGATGCAATTCTTCCCTTAACAGTTCTAATTGTTAAGAAGGCTTACACAGTTGTTGGGGGACCCATCCTTTGATAGCACCTTCTTCCCATTTTACTTTTTTTTTTCCTACAGATGTGGACTTCATAGTGCAACTCCTAAGAGCAGAATGTAAAGCTACCTTTAAGCTCTGGTAGTTTTCTTACCAGAAATGTGTAAGCTAGACTCCCTAATAAGACCAGAGAAAAATGCAAGGCTTCATGATATGTCAGCTGGGAGCCTACGTTGTAGGCCCCAACACATGCTGTTGAGATGGCACAAAAGGTCTTTGAGACTAGTAGTCTGAGCTCTTGCTTCTGGGCACCAGCAACTGTTGTGTTCAGTGAAACCATATAAGAAAAGATCTGAGCTCTGGGGATGGGGCTCTGAGTCACTTGCTTCCTTCAGTAGTGAAGCCATTTCCCCAGGGACTTGAGTTTTGCAAGCCCAACTCTACCCTGTTGATTAAGGCATCCCATGACTTGGACCACAAGAAGTTTTTAATTTATTTCGGATACAATTAAAGGCAAAGAAATTAAGCGTGTAATTTGCTGGCAAGCTGCACCCCTCCACCTCCCCCCCCCCCATTACCCCCTAACCCTTATGCTTGTTTTCCAAATTTGGGTAATGATGAGACTCAAGGGAGATGTGAATTATAACTTGTCCTGTGGCTTGGCTAATGAAGAAGGAACAGACTTTGTTTCCATCTGGACTGTGGTTTTATTTATTTTTCTCTCCTTTACTTTAAATAAAGGAAGTTGAATTTCTTTAAAAAAAGTTACTGCAAAAGTAAATTAACGTGAGTTTACTGGTAGTAAGAGCGTGGCTCCTTAGCAGCCCTTGTCTAAACGAATACTTGTTGCTTATATAAAGGGTATTAACATTAGGAGAACATCTTCAAGATGTGCAGCACCTTATGGAGTTATGAGCGTTTGCTTACAGGAGCAGCTTGCTGATCCCGAACTGTGCAGGAATTCTTGTACATATGGCCTCTGCCTGAATTTTCTTGTTAAGTGTGATGTCCAAACAATTCCTTCTGCAGAGGGGGGCAAAAAAAAAAGGGGTTGTAAGGGTAAGGTAGCCCTAGATTTGGAGCTGAAAGAAGCACTGCCTGCCCCCGCAGCCTCTGGCCTTATAGGAGATTGGTTGTGCAGATAAGCAATGCTACAGCTAAAAAAGCTGATAGCTTCCTTTTTAATTAGGCTTCTTCCAATAAGATGCTGAGAGCAAGAACTAAATGCTTTGCCTTTACAGGTTTCCAAAAAAGATACAAGCATTTGATAAATGGCAATGAAAACATAATTTGAGGGACTAGCAGAAACAAAGTGAGAACAAGACTTATTAGCAGCAATTAAATACTTTACACTCTTCTGGGACTAATATCTAACAGTGTGGACTACTATTCCTGGGGAAAATGCTATTAGTTTCACACAATCTAGTTCTTCCTCGGCCCACTGATGTGTTCTCCTGGGTGCTGAGGGGGTGCCTGCAGCCTTCAGGAAGGCTTGTAGTGGCTTTTGGAGCACTGCAGTGAAGGGTGAGGATCACCTCCACCTTGCAAAACCCCAGCGCCAGCATTTTCTTGATCTTCTGACAAAATAAGAAATCAATTTGTATTTGCAGCTAAATTGTAGAAGATAAAAAGGAACAATTGGACAGGCTTCTCATATGTTTTTCTTTTGCTTCAAAATGGCATTGAATCTCCACAGCATGTTTCCATATGTTTTTGTACCAAAAAACGGGAAGATGTACATATGGCTCTAGCTTCAACAGGAATGATGGGGAAATGAAGCTGTGGTAGAAAAGGGTGCTGTAACCTGTGGTAGAAAAGAGAGCTCTAATTGTTTCCTATTCCGTTGTACACATGAACTTGGGTCTGTTTTCCCTGAGTGAAATTTATCCCTGGAGGACTGGAAGCCACCAAAAAATCTTCTGAGGTTGTATTTTGAGAAATCAAATTAGCCTTCTCTAAGCAGAAGGCCAGAACATAAATTCCCTCTTGTTCTCATTACTTGTCTGAGTTACTGTGAATGTTATCAGGGCTTGTTGAAAAACGTGTTTTGCTTTGCTCTGGGCTTTACACTTTTTGAGTTGTGTGCCTTGTTGGAGGTAGAGGCTGTTTCACCTCCAATTAAAAATTTGTTTCACAGAACATTGTACCATCTCAGTTAGGCATACCCATGCCCCATGCATCATTGTGTAACTTGTGTGAGTGGGATACTTTTCTTCTTTCTCAGAATTTTTCTTTAAAGCAAGACAAGATGTGTAGACAGAGAAGATGCAGCTGTTTGAGCAGTAGAAAACTGAACATGCAGTAATAGACTACAGTGACTCGCCTTGTCTCCTGCCAGTCCTCAATGTATATTACATCAGGTTTGCTGCCCACTTTTCTTAGAAGAATAAAATGAAGATAGCGAGGAAGGAGCCATTTGTTTAGACACACAAGCATGAGGGATAACTGAATGACTGTGTCTGGCCCTTCATTGCTACCGTATCTACAAGGCCCTTCATGCTTTAGATCACATGCAAAATCTTTTCCTTTTGTTTTCCCTCTTGATAAGAAGGCAAATGGTTTGTCCTCATTCAGTAACTGATGTATTTAAGCACCTTGGCCCAGCTCCTGAAGCCTGCTAGAATATATAATTCAATCTTATCAGATCCTGTTACACTGCTTCCTTGTTGACCATGTGGTGGCAAAGTTCTGAGAAAGGAAATAGATTTAGGAAAGAAACAATGAGAATTGTTCCTGCTTCTGAATGATATATGGGGTTTACTTAGTTCCTACTGTTTCCTGAAAGGGCACTCTGGAGAGTAAATTAGTCTGTTAATGGTGTCTAAAGACGTGTGCCTAAAATAGCTTCTGTCCGACTGTTAATAAATAATCTGCAAACATGTCACACATCTCAGCTTTTCATTATATTACGGAGAATACAGACTTTTCACAGCCCTATGCCTGGGTGTGCATTTAATTTTATCTAGCTTCCCGAGTACGACAGTAAATAGAGCTTTTTTCCTAAGCTCTGAGTCAAGGAAAAGACTTGCATAAATTCTGTTTTTATTTTTTTTTTTTTCCAAATCATAACTATCTGGTCCCCAAACCAGTCTGTGCTACATTTTTAAAATTTCTTTTTGTTTTGTTTTTGTTAACAAGCCTGAGAGGCATTTAAGAAAAATAAAAAATGGAGTGAGGTCATAGGCCTGTCTCAGATTCTCAGCTTCTGCTCCTTGATGAAATGAATCAGTGTGTGGAAGCCACATGTCCCATCATTGGGTGAACCAAGATCAAACTGCTGTCATTTTTTGGCTTACAAACAATACAGAACTTGCTGACACTGAAAAAAAATGAACAGACTGAAAGCACAAGCAAGGAAGAGGATTATCTTGATCTACAGGATGATTCTCCCTAGAATGTACAAACAGTACAGATGACAACCTCTTACAGCTAAGGGGGCTTTTATTTTGTTAGTGATACTGGTCAAGACTGGGCAATGTTCCCCCTGTTCTTGTGTCACCCTAACTGTGTAGCTGCTCTACCCTATGAAGATGTGATTTGGCTTCAAAGAGTTGCTTCACTTCTCTTTCTCTCACTAGTCACTCTCGCTTTTCACTCTCCAGGTTCATTTCTCTTCCACTCCCCATAGCCATCCCCTGTGACACCTCTGAACTGGCAGCAGATTTGGCAGGGACCTTGGACACTGAGGTGGTTCCACTTCTCAACGTTCTTTGTTCCTGTCCCCCAAGCAGAAAACAGCCTTGAGCTGGGGATTCACCCCAGAGCAAGCACGTGGGTATGACTGTAGGGTCTGTGGGGCTCTGTCTGCTTGGTGGTGGTGAATCTCTGGCTCTAGAGTACAGGAGAGGTGGTGCTTGCAGCTCCCCCAACTTCTCAGGGCTGCATTATGTAATGTTTATAGTAAAAAAAGGAGTGTGTTTTCTGTAGCTGAAAAAGAGCAGCCCTTCTTTATTGTCAACATTTCCTCCAGAAGGCGATATAATAAATTGTACCTCAAGATGAATAACAGCTAGAATAAAACTTTAGGGACTTGACTCAAAATCTTGTGTCTGTCTAGATAAGTGTGTTGATTAGGATTAAAGTATTATCTGTATGAACATCTATATGAGTGCTCTGGCTGATTTTATGATCTGATAAATAAGAACTGGATGCAGAAGACTCTCTTCCCTTTCCTCTTACTCTTTCTGCTGCTCCTTCTTTTAAAATTAAATCCAAAAACCTTTCTTCCTAAAAGATGGCTTAAACAGGGCTGCATTCTAACTTTCCCCACATTTTTTCTTCTCTAGTGTTATCACTTTGCTGGAAATTCGTATCACAAGATTTCTTGTTTTATTGTAGTCGTGTGGAAAAGCATGTTCCAGTGGCTGTGGCTGGGGAAAGCTGGGCTCTCTTGCTGTGTTGCTACCAGTAACTGATCACATTCAATCATCCCCATTTTATGCCTTAATTTTGCCTTTCAAAATGCCAGACGTGAGCTCATTGTGAATCTTCCCATGGTGTATTTTGGGGTGGGCAATCCCAGCACGTGCACGTCCTAGAGGTTATTCTCTGCAGTAGGGAATTAGCTCAAGAAATTTGCTGCTGGAGGGCATTAGCAAAGCTTAGGAGAGTTCAAAAACCCTGAACGTAGGGAGTTCACAGGACTCTCCAAGTTATGTTATACCAGCTATAAACTAACATCTAACTGATGAATGTTAACTAGAAGCTTTTCTTGGTAATTATCCACTTCTCGTGCCTTTCTCTGAAGGAGCTTATCTTTGTCTCCAGGAGTGGAAGGTATCCAGGGTAAGATGAGCTACTGAATTTATCCAGCATGGCATGTCCCACGTGGGCTGATGAAGTGGGCATGGGAAGACATCTTGGAGTTTAATCAAAGTAAAAATGGAAAAAAAAAAAAAAGTTCTACCTTTTGCAGCTGCTTAACCTACTACCTGGCTCTTCACCGCTAATCCCTCCCAGAGATAAAATGATTAGGTACTTTAATGTTTTTAAAATAATTTACTGGCCTCCTTAGAATAATTAAATTAATAAAATCATCGACTACACTCACCTCTCTGCTAAACTAATTACAGTACATCTACAAAGCAGAGGGAGGAACGGGATTTAGAAAACTGTCAGCTCTGCTGAGCTATTTTTTATTTTTTTTTAATCTTCCCTCACGCTGTTTGCTTTTCTCTGGCATTGCCCTTTATACTGATGAATAAAGGATGAAGCCTTAATGCTGGTTAGACTAGTGCATGTCTTTTCATTTGGAGGGCTTTTGCCTGGGTAAAGCTTAAACTGACTATATTATTTGAGGCTTTCTGGTGAAGGATCAACATGCAGAATTTCTTGGTCCCATTCTGCCCTCAGTTAGACATGCTATAGACTAAATTATCTTGTTATTTCTCAAAATATTTCTCATCTGACAGCATTTAGGATCTGGTTGTCTCAAGCATTTTGAGATGCTGAACACCAGTTATGCACTGGTTGCAGTTTACTTCAAAGTTTCTTAATGGAGACAGAAAACCTTTCATCTGAAGAGACCTGAAAAGTGCTTTGCAAATAGCAATTAACCTTCATGCCATTTCAGTCTGTTGTCAGCTGTTAACCTTGTAAGCTCTCTCCTGGATAGTTTGCCTCTGTGTGTTCAGTGTCTGAATCTTGATTTAATACATGAGATGTTACCACGGTGTTAGTAGAAATCCTCTCTTGACCCAGGAAGAAACTGGAGGTTTGGAGGTCAGTTCAGTTTACAGTGTAAAGGGAAGAAAGAAAGTTTTGTGGACCCCAAGTGGTTTCTGAGTGGAAAAGAGGGAAGGATAAGTCAGCATTTGGCTGCTCTTATTTTTTTTCCCCCCTTTTTCAATGTGCTAAAGGGGTTTTAGGGCAGAGCTGTGATTGATTGCTGCAGTTGAGGCTTGCAAATCTCTTAGGATGCCCTGGCTCAAAATAAGCTGCTCTCTTGGTGAAATATTTTAAACTGATCAATAACTGCTCCTTTTGTTTATAATTTAATTACTATTGGAGCGAGGGAAACGGGCAATTGATAGTTGATCTGATGTCTGTAGGTCTCTTTCGGCTCTGCCTTTGAGGAACAAGGTTAGATAGTAAGAAACATGAGGCATCGATCATGTTTGCTTCTTTCCCATGTTCCATAAAAATAACCAGCTGCACCAGGGTAATATAGCATTTATGCTGTGGCCAACCAGCCTCCCAATGTGTACATCTCTGTAATGTGTCCTCGTTACCTAGGAGGACTGCAATAGTTCTCCCACCTCAGTTTTATTGTCTCTTCCACCACTAATAAGCTATGTGGTGTTTAGCAGTCATTGAGTTTCTCCACACCTCTATTTTTTTCCAGTTCCAAAGTAGAGGAACAATATTGACCCACCTTTCAGGGGTGATGTAAAGGCTGATTACTCTCTGCAAAGTATTTCTAGATTCACAGATGAGAAGCACTTTATTTCTGTGACAGGCTTAGAGGCAAGCTGCTTCTGTGCTGATCAGGACTGTAGATCAATATAGATATGTTATGATTGCTGAATATATATATATATATGTGTATTTATATATACACATACACCTGTACTGGCCAATGGATACCCCAGTCTTTTAATCTTGCCATGGCATCTCATTTTAGAAAAATATTTAAAAATTAGTCTTCCCCCGCCCCCCCCCCCATAGTCCCCAGTCACAAGGAGATAATTTATTTTATCATAACATAAAATGTTAAGGGGATATTAAAGCAGGGAAGGTAGAATTGGGGGTATCATATGTAGTTTTAATTTTCCTCAGTACTGTAGAAACTTCTAGGATGAGTTATAAACTGAAGTTCCTAAGAGAAATGGAAATGTCTTGGTGTTGATAACAGGTTCAGGAGAATAAGGAAGTTTGTTAAATTGGAAAGCTGACACTTCTGAATTAAGTTTAATAGCAAATTAGGGAAACTTGTACTGTTTAATGCACTCTGTGAACAATTTAATTATGGCTGAGTGGCAGAGGGGTGAAGAAGAGCTGGTGGTAGTAATGATATGTGTTAAGTAACTGGGGATGGCAGCAGTGGAGTGTCCACCAAGGCCACCCCTGCTCTAACAAGCTCCTATTTCCTCCAAATATTTAAATGCAAGCCATAATGCTAATAGCTGTTTGTGGTACCTTCCTGTTGCTTATTATCCTACAGGTAAAAGACACAAGGTCACTGAACTGGGCTGTTTGCCAAGGAAGTCTAATTGCAAAATCTTTATTAAAGAAAAGAAAATGTTAAGAGCAATGTGTCGGAATGGATTGGATTGTGTAGGAAGGAAATAAATGAAATTCTAATTATCTAGAAGTATGAAAGCTGTGTGCAAGGGAATTACTGCAAGAATTAGCATGAGATTATGTAGTCACCCATTTTAACGAGGACCACATTTACAAAGCAACTGTCATCTACTTAAGGATTGCTGCCACCAGGGAACAAACTGCATCTCGCTTGTTGTGGGGGCTGTGTCTGCCACAGCCTGATTTAGCAGCTCGTCCTTTGTGCTATGCTCAGTGTGAAAGGGTGGAGAGCATCCTTTGCGCAGTGACATGAGCAGCTACCTGAGTGGAGTTGCTGTTTCAGTATAGATCTTTCGGAAATTCTGTACATACTTGTGCCTTTTTGAATCAGTGAGAGCCTTTGCTCTCAAAATGCAGATTTAAAAGGACAAAAAAAATATTTCATTTTTTTTTCTGTTCTATTATTCCACTTGGCTGACACCACAAACGGTTGGTAAGTACTTGAGTATCCATTTTACATATGGGAGAACTGCAAGGGAGAGAACTGAGACTGCAAACCTATTGAAATAAGTTCTGTGGCCTTCATTTCATAAAATGTCTCACTGGAAACAAACACACATAAACTTTACTCCCTACCTGTTTTCTTGGGAGTACCAAATTAGTTATTGCACGAGTAATTTTTTTCTAAACTGTTTTCTCCTTACTCATTTTTGTATTTATTTTTTAAAACATATGAATAATGGGAAAATTCAGTACCAGGCAAGATTTTAGATATCTTATAGAGCTATTACTGTAATTTTGCCTGTCCCTGTTCCTTGCTGTGGGTATGGAAGTGCTTTGATTTTTGCCCTTGTAAGGACTATGTATCAGCATGAGGCCATCAGAAGGCACATTATTATCCATGACTTGCTGGAGTTTAATCTCTGTTTTGTTGGGATGCCATTCTTGAAACACAGCTGCGCTTTTATGGAAAACAGTTCTCTTTGCACAAATATTCATGAATTACATCTTGCATATGTAATAACAAATTTTAACTTCTAAGCAGGGTATTTCATTCTCCAGGGTTTCATAACTGTGTCGCACAGGTGCAAGAATCAATTCATTCTTCAGGGAAATTTAGTCACCTCAGGCATACGTTACATGTTACCTGCGAAATCCATCTATCTAGTTTCTTACTCTGAGCCTGCTCTGTGCTCTTCCCACGTAGCTTTACATAATCCATTGAAAATGAATTATGTCTTCAACCCTCTAATTCACTTACACTATTTCCAAAGTTGACTTATTGAATATTATGATCTTCTGTGCGTTCATGTTTTAATTTGCATTTGATTTAGATCCCCAGACCTTGCAGACTGACCTTGATTGTCCTTGGAAGAAGAAAAAACAACAAACAACCGCCCCCCCAACCACAAACTGCCAATAATACACAAACACATGCATCTATGTATATTGAAACTTAAGAGTTTTTAATAATTTGAAAAAGAAAAATCTCTCCATGCTTTATTGCAAACTCATTTGTGTAGCTGCTGTTATAATGTACTTAATTTAGAGGCTGTTTCTGCCAGAACCTTTGCTTCTCTTTTCAGAGAAGCCTTTTCAGAGGCTTGAATTCTTCAGTCTGTTTCACCTATGACAGTGCTGTGAAAACTTTGTCAGCTCTTCTCTATGTTTCAGTATTTTTGTGTCTGGGGCTTAGAAATTCCCTTAAGGGAATTCACTAGCCCTAGTGAAGTCAATCACAACTTTTTCTCTGCTTCTGTCTGTCCACAATTTTACCAGTGATCGTAAAATAAGACTGATTCAGAACTTACTGGTGACAGTAATATTCCCAGAGTCCCCACAGAGCATGGGAAGAACTGACCAGATCTTTGGGACTGTGATCAACCTTTTTTTCCTAATTTTCCTAATGGCATGTGCTCTGTCCATGGTATCGTAATGTCTTTGCAAGTAAACATAGCTGTCTACCCATGAAAACAAACACATTTATTCCTCAAGGGCTGTAGGATCACCAACTAAGATCTTCCTAATAATGATGTCACCTTCTTGTGAACTAAATGTACCTGGGTGGTGTTCATCCAGGGATTTCTTACCCCATGAATTGCCTGTGATAAAATCACAAGGGTGTTTTGCTTTTTTTTTTTTTTTTTTTTTTTTTTTTTTTTTTTGTGTGTGCTTTTCCAAATTTGCGGNGTGCAAAATTGCCTGGCAAGTGTTTTTGAGCAAATTTCAAAGTATTTTCTGCTTGAAAAAGGTTTTATGTGATTGTTTATTCACATAGTAGGTCTGAAATTCCCTTATCTTTTCAATAGGTGTTCAGTTAACCGTTGCTTATGCTTTGTTTCTCATTCTTAGCATGTACCTTTTCTAAACTTCAAGAGAGCTTTCTTCTCCTGACTTCAATTTTAAAATAAGCCTTATCTTGTTTTCTGCTGTTTGTTAAATACATTCTGGCTTGTAGAAACACTTGCAGAGCACGTACGTACAAGGTACAAGTGCTGGATAACAACATATATCAGAATATGCTTAGGTGATCCTGGATACTTTTCCTTCTGGATTCAAGGATTTGTGAAGACTGTAGTGTTTGGATTGGGCACAAAAAAGAAAAAAGTCGTTATTTATTGCCTCTGAGGAGGATGGATTTTCATATTTATCATTGCTGGAGAAAACGCAGCTCCATACAGGAGCAGAGGTGTTTTCTTTCTTTCACCTTCCCCCTCCCCCCCAACAAAAAAAGCTGAAATCAAGCCATCCATCCCAGAGGATGGAGAAACAACAGCTTTCCCTGAGATGAATCTCTTTATCCTGATGACTGAGCAGAGATATGACACCAGAATGGCAGAAGCGTACCAGTTCTTGACTTGCTGATGGTCACTAGCTTAAACCTTGTTAGAAACTTATTCTAATAGGATGAAAGACGTCTGAATTTCTCAGTCTGTTCCAGACACAGGACTGAGACATCTTATAGATGGATTATGGAAGGACTCTGGAAGAGATGAGTTTGATGGGTCTGTTTTGACACCTTGCTGTGTTTTTATTAAAACATATTTCTAATAAAATGCAGAGAGGCATTTACATCAGCTGAGAGTTTGACCCGAAGACCTTGTAGCTTTTTGTGGAGACACTGCCCTTATATAAATAGCTGTTTGTTCATGCTCTTTCTCCTATTCATTATGGTCAAGTCTGAGCTCATGTCTGTTTCTTAACGCACAAAGAGTCTATAAATTCAGGGATGCTTGAGTCATTCTTGTGTTTCATTAAGTGAAATGCTACATTATGATAAGACCAGGCAGTAAGAATGTTGGCTTTTTAAGATCCTATCTCAGAAAAAAAAAAGAGATTCTTTAGCTATTTTCAGCTCTGCAATTACTCGCACAAATAAATCCTCACTATTAAAGAAATACAATATATCCCATTACCAAAAAGCAGCAAATAAGATTTAGCTTGTGTTGGAGAAGACATGCTGTCGTTTTTGTTTTTCATTACCAGAATAATTGTAGCAGATTTATTTAACCAATCATTCATCAGCTAGTTTACAAAAGCTCCTGGGGCTGCTGCAGTTGTTGGACAGTTGACAGAATTATTTAGCTGATAAATACAAAAGATAATTTGATTCAAGTGTGATTTCTGTGGGACTGAGAAAAACACAGCAATTGTTTTGTCTCTCTTTGGATTCAAAGAGGATGCAAAATTAGATCTTGGAGTATGAGTTAGTTTCACAGTTGGCCTCTGGAAATATCCTGCTATTTTAAAAACAATTTTAGTCATTAGTTCTGCTTTTTATTAAATAAATATAGTTACATTTTGCACTAATTATGCCCTCAGTCCAATAAAGCACTTAACAGGTGTATGACTTTAGAACATGAATAATCCTGCTGGCTCATATGCTTATGGTTAGATCTGTGCATAACAGCTTGGTTCATCAAAACACAATAAACACTTTAGTTTCCCTATGAGCACTAAGTTTTAGGTGTGTGCTTGAAGTTAAGCATGTGTTCAATTGCTTTGCCTGGATGGTGATGAAAAATAGCCTCTTAAATTAATTACATGTTGGAAAGCTTTATTAGATCCAGGTTTGTTGGAGTAAGATTCAGATTTATATATTTATAACTTGGTCTATAGTACAAATGACCTGATATAAATGCTATAATTTATTCTTGGTGCTATTTGTCATGGCACTTGTGATATGCAGTGACGTTTTTGCTTGTGGATTGGATAACGTGGGAAAAGGCAAGAAGATTGATCAGAAACCTCGAAAAGATAAGCTGGGGAGATGCTAGAGCCCTTGACATAGGAGGTCTCTAGGAGCAGGACAAACCATGTCCCCATGGATAGCAACTGCGATCAGCTTTGCTGATCATCCCCCCTCTGGAGCAAGGGATGAACAGGGTGACTTCTGAAAGTGTCTGGCCTCTGATTCCTGAACCCAGGAAAAGTTTCACTGATAGATACCTAAATAGCTCCTATACCAGTGGTTTTATCACTAAACAAATAGCACAAATATTTCTGTTATATTTTTTCCTTTGGAAATAAATGAAATGTGATATGATCAGTATGGTGAGTGTGCACTTGTTTTTTAGCCAAACCAATGTTTAATTTTTTTTCCTTTATCTTGTTGGAATCTTACCTCCCAATTGCTGAATGTTTTGTGCAGGTTAAAATGAAAATTTAGCCTGACGTTATTTCCTGACAAGAACTGAGAAACTCAAAGGCCACAGTAGCGTTGCAAAGTACTACTGTTTCTGCACCCCCTCAAAAAAGCCTCACTTTCCAAATGGGTTGGAATGTGCTGGATAGAACAAAACAGTGCACGACTGTTTCCAAAGCTGGTCTTCTATATGTTGCTATGTAGTGGATTTGACAGATAAAGATATAATTCAACTGCCTAGTCTAGCTAAGTGTATAATAAAAAAATTCTTCCCTTAATCTTATCCTCTTACTTGGATTTAAGTCTCTGGTGTGGTATGCAAGTTGACTATCCTTATTTTAGTGAGGAGAGAACAAGCATCACTTTTATTTGTAGGAATTGGCTGCAGAAATCCACCCAGACTGTGACAGAGGTGGAGCCGGATCTGTTGTCATTCTCCCTCTGGGTCGCTTTGCTGCTGCTGTATGAAGATAACCTAAGAAAACCATTCCAGAATTTCCATACTTCCTCCTCTGCTCAGAATGGAGATATAATTACCTAGAATATCTTCCTTTGACCTCTGTATGTTTTCCTCTGCAAGACCTGCTGATGTCCAACTCCAAGCCAAAGTTATCCCCCAACATTCACCATTTCACTTCCCTTTTTTTAGATTCCTTTTTTTTTTTTTTTCTCCTTTTTTTTTTCCTCCTTCCTTGTGAGGGGGACTTGATGGAAGAATTTGTGATCTGCAATCTAAGAAACCAATATTTCTTGGGGTGTGTTATATCAGTACATCATTATTGTGCTCCCTGCCCCCTCCCCCTTATTAATTTATTTATTTTATTGCTGGTGTTAAATGGTTTTGTCAAAAGCAACTCTTTATAGACCATTAATGCCAGAGCAGATGATTGTTTTCCACCAGCCCTCGTGAATAATTCAAGCTGCCGTCTCACAGTCTCATCCTCAGCACCAAGGGCTCTTCTGAGGAAGCGGGGTTATTAAAGGTAACAATCGTGATGAGCCTGAGCTTCGAGCAGGACGTACTCATTAATCCTCGGAAGCAACCCTATCTTGAAACAAATCATACAGTGCAGAGTTTTTTTCCACCTCCTGCTTTTCTTTCCCCCCTGCTGCTACTTTTGATGATGTTGCTACTTTTGAGATTCTGTCATAACAAGAAAGTCAAGGGACGTTACAAATACTTTGGGAGAAGTGGAAGGAAGAGTAAATGGTGAGAAGAGTGCTCAGCAAGTAAGCTGGTTTTCTTTCTCCTTGTTTTTCTTTCTAAATTAATTTACTTCACCAGTTCTCATGCCCCTTGTGTGCTGGCTCCCTGCAAGTACTTGAATGAACATGTTTATTGGCAGAAATATTCTGGGACTCAGGGAATGATAAGACTAGAATATTAAAGCAATGAAAACTGTATACATATTCATATACTAGGAACTTGATTATTAGTTCTGATAATTGGTTCTCAGCTGTGTTTACACAATGGTGGCGAGATCTTATGAGTAAATTGTGAGGTTAGTTCTGAAGTTGGCAATTGGTCTTATTCATGCCCATAACAGAAGATAACTGAGGAAATACTTGGAAACCAGCCTATTCTCTTGGATTCACTAGCATTCAAAGCAAACATGAAACATGTAGGCTCTCCTAAACAGTAATGATATCATAGTTTTTTGTTTTCTTTGCTTTGAAAGGTGATTTCATAGTAGATAGTTTGAGGGTTTTTTGAATGTATTTGTCTGAAAATACAGTAACAACCCCTAGATTCATGCACAGCTAAGCCGCAGGTGGCTTACAGTCCAGCCAACTGTTTGCCTTTTCAGCAAGTGAGCAGAGATTGGTCCTCCTTAAGTCTAAAAGGATGCTGTTGCTTTAGGCTCTTTGGGTTATAAACAGTGTATCTCTCTTATAATACGTGTGGTATAATTGCCTATTGCTTGATTTAGTTCTATAGGTTACTGGAAGGGACTGAATAGATATATTTTTTTTCTTTTTCTGTTTTTATTGTTCTTTCCAATTGCCAGTCTTCTTGCTTTTTATAATGAATATGAAGTGGTTTTTTTTTGTCTTT